>JAQFZP010000107.1:0-61769 GCA_034695745.1 Geophilus truncorum | reverse complement strand
CCTTTTAACATCAATATCAATCCGCACAAAACCAAAACCCATCAAAAAAAAACAACTTTAAAAACACAAAAACATTTTAACCAAATATATAAAAAAAAAACTCCTAAAAAGACATTAAATCCTTTACATTAGCATAAAATCAATTATGATAACACACATTTATCACCACTCCCTTAAAACTTTCACAAAAAACACAAAACCATGTGGGCGTATGAGTTCCACAAACCGGCAACAGATGTCACCCTCATCCATTCAACGCAACGCAGCAACATCATCGGGCTTTCCGACACCCACATAACCGTGGTGTGGCTATAGTCGGCGTAGTCGGAGTGAGGACTAGAGGGACGGTTGCGCGCTCGGTGTATCGAAGAATCATGAGGACTCGGTGGTGGCTTGCGTTTGTTTTGTACGTCTTGTGTCAACAACTGACTGTACTATCTTTCAATTTGGACCCGCGGATTCCAGTGATCAAGACACACAGGGAAAACGGGTCATATTTTGGATATTCTGTGGCCGAACACATAACCCTCACAGGAGCTGGGAGAAGCATCCCGAGGTAAGTTCATTAATTTTTTTTTAAAGAATTTTAATGATCATCTTTATTTGATTTTGTTATTTTTTTTAAATTGGGTAGTCGGGGTTAGAGGGTTAAATGTGAACAAAGCTCACCTTGAGCTTGGAATGTTTATGTGAAAGCTCATCTAGAAAATGTAGAGAATGTTCAAAATCCTCCCCTGGAGAGTTAGTGTAAATGTAAACAATCTTGTAGACTTTGACTAATGTTTATTTTCACTGAAAACAACAAATCCCTGAGTTAAAAAAAAGAGGGAAAACCAACAAAAACAGGGGTTTTCTTGAAAATGTCTTTTTATTTTCCAAGTAAACACGAGAGAAATATTAATAGTGCCTTTCTGCAGCTCGAACATGTGAGATCAAGAGGTAATCCGAGATAAAGACGAACCTATTTAAACGACAGAGGGTAGATTTGACCTCAAACGCCTTATAAAGCCCTGTTGCTCGTGCTTTTCTCAGCGTAGGTAGCCAACTTATAAGGCACCTCGTACAAAGTACCACTCCTCAACTAACGAGGGCGTGTTTTAAGGCTATAAACAGAAATAACTGCATCTTTTTAAGTGAAAAAAAAGTTATTTCTTGATTTTAATTTTTTTGAGTTTGTCTCTAAAATAAAAATTCTGGTTGTTTTGTGATTTTTTTCAAGCCAGGTAATAAAACATTGAGTATTTATTTTAAGATAAGGTAAGATAAGACAGATGAATGATGGGCGCGATGATATTTTTTAAAGGAAATGAAAAGGTTGTTGTTTTCATTAAAAGTGTTTTTGATAGTTACGGAAGAGTAGCGAGCAGGTGGGAAATCAGGTGTGGCATTTGAATGCTTTCCTTGTTGAACGTGCCCAGAGGGCGGGCGACGTTGTTTGTGGCATGGCCAAGTATGGTGTTGTGGTCTCTGAGCTGCGAGCGCAACGTTTTCGTGCCGCGTGACATCATTGGCTGCTTTTGGGCCGTCGTTTTTGAAATTTAAATGCGAGAATCCAGTCCACTCGGTGACCCCCTGGACGGCGAAAGTGGCTCATCCTCTTAATGCTCGTCAATTTGGCTTGATAGGGTGGTTGTCACACGCTTGATTTGTACCAGTCGTGGTTATAAATACATCATCAATTCACGACTTAAAGCAATTGTTTGATACTTTTAATCGTGATTTATCGGTTTAAATATTCACTCGTGTGGAAACATGAAGTGTTGGTGAGGCTTCGGGAGTGTATAAAAGCCTTGTAAAATGATCAGTTATAAACGCGGTGAGCTTTTTGGAAGAATTTGATATGTATTGAAATATTACGGGAATTTATAATTTGCACCTAATAAGATTATTTTACACACCTTAAATAGAAATTATTTAATTCCTGGTGGGTTTCATGAGGTCATATCTACGTAATCTTTGTCTTAACAACCGCCAGTTTAAATTTTAAAACTTACATTGGAGAATTGCAAAATGAAAAAAAAGTTTAGTTAAGGCGCCATCTTGTCTAAATTACAAGATCAAAGTCTACGATTGTGTATAATTTTATAATTCAGTGTTTAATTTACCGTGACCACATTCTTTAAAGTTTCAACTTGTTATTTTTGCTTTAATATAAAAGCCTCTCATTACTTGGAGTTAAGCCTTTAAGTACTTGTAGGTGTAGAAATTTTATCCGATATGAATAAAGTATGAATTTCCACTATTTATTTCTATGATCCGATTCATTTCTGAGTAGTTGATTAATCAGCTTCCGAAGTAAATGCGTCATTTGATATAATCTGGTAACCGTAAGTCCTAACCTATATTTTTTTGGAACCGTTTGATCTGAATTCTGATCATCTGTGATTTAGTTTAGATGGAAGTTTTCATTTATTTACAGCTGCCATTGTGGTATTAAATAAACATAAACCTTGAATATATTTGACGAGTTTTACTTTTTAATGGATAAATGACTCGGGTTTAGTTGATTTAATGCGATTTAATAGAATAAATCAAAACAGAACAATACTCTTTAAATCATGAATGAAAAATGAATTTGGTTCTTAGGAAATTTATGTGGGAGTGGTGTGGTATTGTTTATGTAAACATGAAAACTATGGGGAGAATAAAGAAAATGCATTTAGTAGTTAAAGCTTTTGTTTCTGGTCTAAAGAAACACGAAATAGGTGTATTTTTATTCTCCGTTTCTTGTTGACTCTTGCAGCAATGTAAACGAATTATATGTTTGCATTTGAAATTTACTTTATAAAAATATTTAAAAGTGGATAATTTGGCCTGAATTATTGCGCTAAATTAGAAATTGGGGGAATTAAATAGGTCGACTTGAAAAAATACAACACTACTTCCCTGCGGCATGATGACTGCATCAAAAAGGAAAAGTAGAAAAAAAAATTATATTTTTTTTGAAATTATAAAAAAATACATTTCGATCATTAATGTTTTCGTAACGGAAACTGACGGGGATGAAAGAAAATTTTCTCGGCGAGTCAATTTTGGCCTCAAGTGCCAACTGGGTGCAGTCCAAGTTTATTAGTTTGAGAAAAAGGAGGCGAAGGAGTGAGCAGCAGTATAAAAATATTGAAATGCTTTACTACTTTGCGCGTATACGATGTCGTTTGTGCACACATTGCTAATTTCGCTCGCAGTGCTGCGAATTAACGATTTTGCCATGCCGATAAAAATGACTTTTTTTTTTATGAAGAAAATGCTTCCCTTCCTTCCTTTCCTCTTGCAAGCACCCCTTCCTCACTTTCCTTCTTTTGGTTATTGTTGATGTAGAAAATTACCTAAATTTAAAATTAATATCCCCGCACAAAAGCCACAAATTGCAAACACTCTTCCGCCCTTTCAACTTTTGATGGTTTGTTCAACGTCAAAACTGTCAATTAGGAGAGGAAACACGTTGAATGTAATTACAAGTACCTCGAACAAAGTGTGATTTCTTTCGCTGCGAACTTTTGTCAATTTTTTTCCGTCTTTGCTCAAACACTCGGGCTTACTTATAGGCTCATTAGGGATAAGAAATGTTTTGGGTGTCAAGGAAGAGGCCTGTAATCAAGTGTTAATTTACTCTTAGATTGGAGGGAATTTGCTGTAATAAAGGCAAGGGAATTAATAGGGTGAGGGTGAGGGCTTCAAATGGGTTTTTAGGGGTTTTGTGGTAGGGGACCTGTGGTGTGGGAGTAATATCTGGTTGCTTAAAAGTTGATTATTTGTGTTTGGGGATGTGTAGAGTATGTTGATGTTATGTCTGTTGGCAATACAGATGTTGTGAGGAGCTTTTTTGTATCTCAGATGTGATAATTACAAGTTGGAATTGACGGTTTTTTTATTTGATAGGAATAATAGTGTGTTTGTGGAGAGTGATTTACCAAATATTACAACATTTAATGACGATTAGTGCTTGGGTTTTTGCAATGTCTCTAATCACTACATTTTACAAGAGATAATCCACTGTGTTCAGTGCACTATTAGATGTAGTGCAATATTTATTACATAATACAATATTATACACAATCTAATAGGAGACAGAGACCATCAACAAAACAAAATCCAAGTAAAGTAAAGACAAGAAAGTTCAATCAAAGTAGATGAAACACAAACACTCCAAATGGTTGTATAGTTTGTCTACACATTAATAAAATATAACCATAAATACAAGTTCAATAATAAATTCATAAGTTACATGTTACTAGTAAGTCAATTACTTGATGAAAGGATTTAGTGAAGTGTTTACCAATAAAATTTGAAGATAATTAAGTATTCATCAAAGAACGTTTAGGAGAAAACCAAGTGTGAATCAAATAGTTGACCTTTAAACTCACTTTCTAGATTTTTCAATTCAGTTAAGATATTCCTAATCTTTATAGTAATTCCAAGATTTATACGTAATCACTTTTATTTTTGAATTATTCTACTCGCAATGTAGGAAAGCAATTAATATTAATCAAGGCCATCATAAAAACTGGATTCAAAATCTTTATATGGTTCAAAACAAAGGAAACTTTATTCTTATCTTGAGGGTACAAAAAGAAAACCAAAAAAAGCACCATACAATTACTTCAAGTTACTGCATCATCAATATTTTCTCTTTTAATCATTATTTCATGGGCGAATTTTTTTTATTCTTGTTTACTGAAACACAGAATTGTAGATTAAACTCAAGATCAGCATTACGTAAAACTTCAAAAATAACTAAGTAATTAAACGCTTCAAACTTCAAAGTCAAACAGTAAAACGTTTTAAGCCTAAAAATGGGTTTTATTTTTTTCTTTCAATCTGTTATTCAAGAAACAGGAAGTGGTGAGTTTATTTTTGTACTTGAAAGAAGGTCGTGCATGTCAAGTAGAAAAGAATAGGGGATGATTCAAACGATAGCGTGGGTCCATTTGGAGAGGAATTACCATCAGTAATTTTCTAATCTAGTCATCGTAATTGTTGAGGGCAGAAAAAGCACTTGTAAAAATGATGTATTTATTTGTTGAATTGCAAATAACGCAATGACTTAAAATGAACTATGATATCATTGCATCTCTCTTCTGCCGTTCATGGTGCCTAATATAGCGCGCAAGTGTGCTCTATTTAGAGTGATACAAAATTTTTTTTTAATGAGACAATTGTATGAGTAGGTCTAATCCAAATTTGGTATCTGACAAGTGACGTCACTTTGAATGCACTAGGTATGTTTGTATTTTATTTTCTCATGTTTAAAATCAAGTATTACAAAATTTATTTTTGTTCAGAGTTGACAAAATGGCTAAAATTATGCTTAAAATTTACATTTTTTTTTTTTTTTTTTTTTTTTACACAGCAAAATTTTAGCGTCACAACTTACAAACCAACCAAAAATGTAGTTAACGCTAATTCATTTTCCCAGCATGTTGGCCAAACCAGGCTAATATGGCATTTGCATATTTATGTTTGAAAAACGAGATTTTTTTCGTACTTACTTATCCTCATTCGAATGGATAGTCAGTATATTCACCCCCAAGGGGTCAAGTCTTGGAAACCACTGCACCTGGCACATTAAGAAGAAGAAGAAGGCTTTAGGAATTCTGTGCGTGATGTCTGGTCACATGCCAATAGATTTGCAGAGTGGAATGAGTGGTGTATGAAAGCAGAAGAAAAGTTCAGCTTTTTTTTTTCCTTTTTTCATTTATATTTTTTCATTTTTTAATTTGAAATTTATATTTTATGCAAAAAAATATTTACAACGGAACTAAGTTTTGATAAGTATCTAAACACATATTGATCACATCAAGTATTGGAGATAATAAAATCAATACCATATCACATTTAGGACCAGTTGCAGCAATGATAGTTTCACTGGTGTGAATTCCCAAGTAGGATTTCTAAATTCTTTGTAGTAAAACGTTTTTATCCTACCATGACTCAGAAAGTATAACTAAATATTTCAACCATCTAATCATTTGCCAGCTGCAGGGGTGCAAACATTTTCTCATTTCACTGACCAAGTCTAGCCTAGAAATTACATGGAAAAAATGTGAACCAATTGGTAGTTTCCGGTGTCTGCAGTGAAAACAACTACAACAGTGTAGTCTGCTGAAGATGAATCTATAACATCTGTTACATCATGTCAATAGCCTCGTTTTACAACTATTAAAAGCAAAAAAAAAATATAGGAAATAAAAAACTGGTATGTTTCTTCATCCGCAGTTAAAACATTGCAAATACAAAAGTAGGTAACGATTTAATAAAGTAATGCTATAAGCTTATTTATTCCGCCTGTGAAATGAACATAAAGATTCAAGTTGTTTTAATCGTCCGTTTGGGACAAGTGAAAGCCAAAGGTAACAGCGGTGGAATGAGTTCAGAAGGAAATTAATTATTGAAATGCGTTTTTTTTTTCCTCGTTCGGGGGCTGGGTGTGGTTTTTATATTGCAGAAATGGAGATTCCTCCACACCCGAAAGACGAACGAAATCAGCGATAAATCGAAAATTGTTGTTTATCGGAATTATGATTGTTATTTGTTATTTAAGAAAATCCATTATGAAGTAAATGGGGTAAATAAGTAATACGAAAAAGGGCGTTGTAAGTTTCTAAAATGGGAAAAGGAAGAAAAGAAAGTGCAGTGTTTCGAAAATTGAAGACACAAAGGAAGAAAACGTAATTTTATACATTTGTTGTCGCAGAAAGAAGAAAGAAAGAAAAGTCCCTCCCTTCCACGCACGCTTTGATGGGCTTAGTCCTTGTACGAAATGAGTTTACTGGTACACAAACACGCCGCGAGTGGGACACTTTTTATTAGTCGTTGACCCATCACTACGCACTCGCCAATTGAGAGGTCTATGGGGAGTGAAAGAAGGAGGTTTTGTGTTGAGGAGTGTGTGTGGAACGTGTTTTCTAGATGATAAAAAAATGAAAGCAATAGTTTCAAGTTAGTAGGAGGAGGAGGATTTAATGGTAATGGTCAATGGATAAAAGTAATTAGAATTTTTAAAGGTGTGGGAATTTGTAGTAGTAGGCAGCTGGGAAAATAAGTAATTGTTATTCTTAATTATTGAAATTTAATACCGGTAAGCATAAATGGATTGTGTGATAAGTAGCTGGTATTAATAACTGATTGATTGATTGAAGAAGAGGAGAAATACTGCTTACGGTCGCCAGTGGCTACTCTTGCCACACGCGATCTGCCAAATAACAGAATGAAGAAGAAAACTCAAATTTATCTGTTTAGTTAAAAACATTCGATTAGTCCAACAAAATGTGCATAATATGATTGATTGATTAGTGAAGAATATGTGCGTAAAGAAGTTAGATTTTAAAAAAGTTCACTTACTGTGTACATATATGCTGAGACTAGAACTGACAATGAGAATCATACAATACATATCATACAATATATATAGTGCAGGGGACTACAGCGATGTTACTCTTTTAAGATGAATTAGCTGTAGTATAGTTTGATCATTTTTGCTGTTTAATTCTTTGGGCTTCTGCCTACAGTCGTTGAAACTAGTCAATAAACAGTTTAAGATTGTAGCTGTTGAAGCTCAGTTATATCGAGTACTGATTGAGAAGTTTGTTGTCGTATTTGCTAGGAAAATTGATCGCAGTTGACACGTTATTGCAAAAATGAGGAGTCTTTTAAATAAACACAATTAAATTCCATCCATTTTGACAGTTATTAAATTCTAAAGTATACTAATTTTAGTTGCACGAATTCATAAATTGTTCATGATGATAGCTTAGAGGAGTGACATTTTATCAAATTCGGAAACAGTTGTGCACATGTCGACTCGTCGAGCTCTTTTTCCATTGGTATTTCTCGCGTCCCAAGTGTCTTGTGGCATTTAAAGAGATAAATATTTAAAATAATTATGGCAGTGCTTTGTGGTAGAGGCATTGAATTAGGTGTGACACGTAGCAGAATGGGTGTAATGAAAATTTATTCCGTCCTTAATCTACTTGAATATTTAGGCCTATTGATTTACAGCACTTCGCAAATGCTGTTTGAGAGTTGTGGGATTTCGTAATGCGATTTGTTTTAAACCGAATGCGACACCATGGAATGCGAAAGTAAATACATCATTTCGAAATTTCTTGAAATGTTTGCATCATCTTGTCGCGAACGGAATTCGTCAAGCGCTCGGCGTCACTCGATGTCAAACCTTCGGTAGGAACGGCTGGTAGTGCTTGAATTATGAATTTCTCTATTTCATAAAAGAAAAAGGGTCAAAACAAAAATAAATTGAGCTTTAAAAAAACAATAGGAATTGACCGCTTTCAACTCGAGCGAGAAATGGCAAAAGTTCAGTGTTACGAATTTGGCTTCGATTTCAATCACATGTAAACAGTGGTAATAAAGGGGAGAACATGTGTGAAATTTTCTCCTTTTGATCTCGCTGAAAGTGGTCAATTGCCAATTACTAATTTGTTTAGCAGGTGCATTCGGAAAGTTATTTTAAATTGTTTTAACGTACAATCCACTGTAAATATAAAAAATTATTTTACAGTTCGGCAAACATATTTGTTCATAAGAATAAGATATTCTTTTTTATCACCCTTTTTTATGTAATTACCGGGTATAATTATAAGTAGATTATAAAATTTATAATAGTTTTAAAGGTGTAATGTATACTGGCGAATTCAGTACCGGTACTTGGAAAGTGGTGAACTTTAAATGGATACTTCAATAATGACAGGTGCTAAACACACATTACTAAGTTTTTTTTAGTATGTGCTAAATTAGTTTATATTTTTTTTAATATATAATCTGATTTTGTACCTAATTGATTGTGGGTAAGTAGAAAAAAAACATGATCTTTCTTATTAATTTTTTTTCTTGAGCATAGGTTAAAGGTCAAGTGAACTGAAGTAGTTTGTTTTATAAAGTAAAATTAATTTCATACCAGACATCTTAGTTGCACAACATTTTTATTAATTATAGATTTCATTTATGAAAATCTATTTTAATGAGAGGCAATAAGATGAATTTTTTTTTTAATTGCAGAACTTGATAATTCATAAAGCACTTGTCTAATTAGTAGATTTGTCTTTGTATAAGAGTTTATATCTTTTTTTTAATTTACTGTTTTTTATATTTTACCTTTTTTTTTTAAAAAAAAAAGTTCTGATCACTTTACCTTTAATTCATTGCTGACTTAACAAATCCATAACACGCAACAAAAGTAGCGCTTCAATAAACTTATTATGAAAAACCCCACAGAAAAATAGCACAAAAAAGTACATCATTTCCGGGCGAATTTGTGCACTACAGGACTATTTCTCACAAAGTAGGTAGTAATTTAAGCTTACGCGTAACATATTTTATACTTACTATTACAAAAAAATCTTTTCTCAACGTCATAATACTCTTTTTGAGATGAATATACAATGGGAATAATAGGAACCTGAAAAATGAATCAAGTTGAATCTCAAATTCATGTTCTTTTATTATTGTAATACCAAGGTCTTTTTTTTTTTTTTTACCTGAAATTTGATTGCTATATGAAAGGCCCCCTTTTTAAACGGTAGCATCGAACCATTAAAGTTCCTTGTTCCTTCAGGGAAAAATAACAATTTCGACTTTTTTTTAAAAGAAAATCAAAATATCAAATTAAAACCGGTTAAATAAAATATAAAAAAATCAAATCTGTTCTCACATTTCTACTAAAGATTTCTTGAAACTGTGCATCTATTTTAGTTTTTGCCTCTTCAGAATTGGCTCTGTTTATGAAAACAAAGCCGCATAAATAAAGGAGAAGGCCTAAAGGACCAAAATAAGCCAATGCTTGTTTGGAAACAACACTACATGGGTCGACGTGTAACCAGTACTGGCTGCAGCCTTTAAGGAAAAAGAAATTAAAATTTAATTACAATTAGTTATATCATCGCCAGCGGTACCACAAGTGCACCACTTCTGCACTTAAATAAATTTAAATAAATTAAAAATCGAACTTGCCGTAGCCATCAAGGCAACTTTGGTGATTCGCGACCAAAATCGCGCTTCCCTTACACTGCTTGAGATGTTCGATTCCTTCAACTCTGAATGAAATATCGGAGGCGATCCTTATCATGACGTCAACCACCGTGCTCATGATCCTGTTAAGCAACAGCCCACGTTTATTATTGACATTCCCAAACCAATCGAATTTCCACCTCTATTTATAATCATAAACGAAGCAAAGAGAAAAATGGGAAAATAAACAGTTTACCGCAAGTTCCTCTCATCTTTGGGCCGCCACACGACCAGAGGTATCGTGATGAATCCGACTAGGGTCAGCAGTGTGTGAGTGTAGAGGATTTTGGTCCAGTAACGGACGGTATAGCTGAGATAGAAAAATACGAGGTAGAAAAGAAGAAAAACAACTGCAGCGTGCATTCTCGATTTTTGCAACTAAACGGCTACAGCGTGACGTGACGACGAATAGCAGGTGGAGTAGATTTCCCCCGCGATTAAATGGATTGTTCGGAGTGATAAGTATCCGTTGATAAATATTAAGACCCGGGAAAAAAATATTTTAAAATAAAAAATAGAATTTTTCGTAGGATAAGTTTTTGTAAAAGGTTAATGATTCGACTGCATTGAGCTTCACGCGCTGTTTAGTGGTGCAGTGAAGTCGAGTTCATTTTAGTTTTACCCTCTTTTTGGTGGCAGTGGTCCAGTTTTGGAACAAAAAGTCCCGCAGAGCACTGCAGAGACGCAACGCGAGCCTGTGTGTGGCTAGAATGACAAGGTTCGTCAAATTTCAGTCATGCAGAGGTCGCAGAAGAAAAGACTTGGCTAAAAAAGACAGGGTTTGGGTGTTTGGTGACCTGGGTTGGGTCTGCGGGGGGGTTGGTGAGTGAGTGGGTTGTGGTTGTGGAGGAGTGTGGGAATTGGCTGGCAGGCGATGATTAAACTCGATTTAAAGGGATTCTATCACAGCTGTGTCGAATGACCGCTCGATTTCGACTGTTGTTGGTGTGTTCTTTTAATGTGATTTTGAGGTTACGCCCAGGTTAATAATGGAGGAAGCAACATATGCGTAGTTGATCCTGGACTCGCATTTGACTCACTTTTCAAAGTATCGATTTAAATGTAATTAGGGTTGAGAGTTTGGTTTGTTTGCATTTGGAGAAGGGAGATAGATGTTTCTATTGTTTGGTTGAGTAAACTGTTTTTAGTTGGTTTTGAAGTAATTTGATGCATTTTTTTTTTTGTGGGTAGAAATTGAGATTTATTTTTTGAAATAAATATGTAATCGAAAATTATTATTTTTAAAAATATAAAATTTTTATCGCGAGTTTCCACACTTTGTTTGCACTTAAACGTTATACTATATCTTATCTAAAGAGGGAGAAAAATATCAAATATTTATTAGATAAATTTCTTGTGTCCTAAATTGAATATAATGTTTCTTAAAGAAATTTTATATTATTCTAAATTTAAAAAAATAAAATAAAATTGAAAGACAAGTTTTATTTACAAATTTAAGACCTTTGATTTTAATTATTTTTTTCTAAAATTTATTTAAGACCACTTTTTTTTAAAAACAGAAAACACATTTTACAGTATCTTATTTCCAAAACGTGCAACAATTTCTCCACTTCCACCGAGGGTACTTAAAGTACTTTGTGAATTTTCTCTTTTTCCCTCTTACTCAGTCTCAGTCCCATCTGCACAGCCATCCACATCCACTTACGTATAGCCACCGTTATAGTCGAGGCAAGTCCCATTTGGATTGTGTTTTTCTCGCGTGGATATTGATTTTCGTCTGCTTGAATTTCATGTGTCCAGTTTGGGGCCAGACTGGACAACCAGTGTCTTGGCATCTCTCGCCCCACATTCATTCCAATCCCCTTTTCGCTGCAAAACGCTGTGCCTCGTAAACTCCCTACCCGAACAACTCCTCGCGGGAATTTATCGCTATGGGGATTACTCAAACGACCACCAATAGCCCACCGACCACCAATCTTCACCGTTTAATAATTGATTTGGATCTAGTTGGCTGAGCATCCATCCTTGTTATTTTATAGTTCACTCTTCCCCACCCCTTTTCCACGTTCTCACCCCATGCTTTTTTTCTCTCCGTTTCCCCCCGTCTTCCAATTTTAAACTTAAATGGTCAAAGTATGGTTCAATTGAATTTCCAAGCAGTGGAACATAAGGAAATCAAAGCAATTTATCTTTCTTTTCTTTGTGGCTTTTTTCTCTCTTTCTCTCTCTCTCTCCGTTTCAAGTTGCTAGCAAATAATGTCGACGTCGATGCTGCTTGAAAATAAAAATGTAACACAAAAATTTAAATATATTTATAACTTTTATGTTTTCTATGGTTAGATGTGAAATAAGACACGTTAATTGCAGGCTTAAATGACAGCTGAATTTTTTAATGGGGAAAATAAAATAATTACTGCACTTGGGAATTGCAATTTTAATTTCTACTTGTCCGAATTACTTCAAGCTTCATTTTGTTCTGGTTGGTATGAAATATTACTTTCGTCAGTGGTTTGTTTTAAGAAAAGAGAAATTGTTGTTATGACATTTATTGAGAAAGCAACTTTAGTCTTTTCGCTGTCTCGTGTTATTCGATGCGCTGGGTTTAACTTTATTTTAGAATTTCACGATGTTGAAACATGGCAGAATAGACGGGCTGTTATTTATTCAACCATTGGGAACATCAAGGTGGACTCGAAATCAGAAATAGAAAGTGATATTTTGTTTACAAATGTTGAGGACGAAAGTGTGGTATTTGAATATTAAAGCAAAAAGTGTTAGGAAGGGAAGATTGTGTGTTAAATTTGATTTTTCAATTTCAGTAAAGATTTTGAAGGGAATTTTCGATTGAGTTGTGTGTGTGTTTTCATTTGCATAAACAAACTTCTTTACATGTATGAAAATTGTATTGAATATATGAGATGTGGAAAATTGTATAAATTTAACTACCAAAACAAACAATTTAATATTACTTCTAAAAATTATGTTACCATTGATGTTTCTTTTGATTGGCTGCCAGCAAATAAAATTCAACCTATTTATTCAATTATGTTATATGATTTATGAGAATTTTGCAGTAACTTTTCAAACAACCTTTGCAAGGATCATGAATTCATTTTTATACAGTATCAAATGTATATCACAAGCACTAAGTTTACATGACATGATAATCTATAGTAGATTCAATGCTATTTTGGTTATGGTTTCAACAGTATAACCAATGAAGTATTGAATCCGCTATGGATTATTTTATCTTGTAAATGTATTAATAGTAATAAGACATAGGTATATAATAATAATAATCTGCAATGTTTATACAGTAGTTAAACATGTTATATTGAAGTCAACATGTTTCAATCTTATTGATGCAACAATCATTGTTTACGTAACTGTCATTTCAACAATGACACAAGTTGCACAACAAAAGAAGGAAATAAACACGTGGAATTGGACCAATAATTGAGTTAGTTCTCTTTTTACCGACTAAAGTAATTAAATACAGGATACACTCGATTAATTTACTTTGTACAATAATAAAAATCGTGGCCAGTGAGGAAAACGTCAACAGACTTTAAAGGGATTAATGTTCGTTTAAAGGACGGACGGATGGCAAAAGAGCGAAAAAAATTGTTTTCGTTTCTCAAAATAGACAAGTTAAGCCTCGTTTGTGTGTTTGTGTGTTCAACTCGACTGCATAGAATCGTTATTGTGCTTTTCATGGTTCACAGATGTTAAGGAAGAGTGTAAAACTGCTGTCCTTACTCGTTTAATGAAAGGACAAAGAAAAGAAGCGTTTCTAGGTTGATGAGTTAATGCTCTGAAATGTCTCGGCGTCTGGTCACTCAAATTGAAACGTGTGTGCGTGCTGTGTATATTCGGAGAACGTTAACCATTTTAAAGGTCCTTTAAAAGTGCCTGCAATCAAGACTGCACTTGCGTCAAGAAGTCTCCTCCTCATTAGCCATCCCCCGTTTTGGGGGCTTCTAATGATTGCAACTCAAGGAGCAAATTGAAGTAAATTAAACGCACCTGTTACCAATTTCCCCGTCAGTTTATTAAATGATGGCGATTCGGAAAGGATGGGAGGTTAGTTAGTTAGGAAATTTATGTACTGGAAAAAGTCGAATAAATTTGTAAAGTTAGTGATGTGTCTGTTATTAAGTTTAGAATAGAATTGAAGATTAACTATATAGATTTTGAAATCAGTGCAACTTTTGGTTATAAAATGGTAATCGGATAGTTCGGATTTGATGTATTGATCTGGATTTATTCAGTTGGAACTTGAGTATTATCTAATTTATTGCTGCATTCAGCATAGACAACAGTGGTTATGCACGCTGTGCAGTGAAGCTAGGAAAAATGATGGAAAAGGACATGACTTGCTGCAAATTTAATGAGACTTGTTATAACGAAATTTTCCGAAATCATGGAATTTGATTTTATTGATTGGGATTCTGAAAAAAAGGAATTCAAACGAATGAAGTTTAGCAAATTTTTGTTACAATTTTTTTTAAATATATATATAAAAAAAAAACGGAAATGAATAATTTATATTTCTTCTATTTCTTGATAAAAACTTTTTTTCAAATTTTGTTACTTTGTTTTGTTGTACCGAGTTGTGATCACTTATCACGCCTTCGTTCCTGATCAAACCACAATTTTAATCAACCACTCACCGCTTCACTAGAATTAATTAATTGCTTCAATTAATTAATTACAGCTTTTGTTCTTAACTTTTACCGCTTTAAACCTCATCAGAAAATGAAATTTGCTTGCAACAACCACAATTTTCATAACTTAATTTACAAAATTTATAATACACACAGCATAGGGTACTTAAAATTTTACCACCAGGTCAGCCTTATCATTTATCTGTGCTTTTATAGAGGCCCTTTAGCAGTATAAAAGAGGGAAAGGACTTATGTCTCATAATGATGTTAAAAAGGAAGAAAAACTCCCCATTGAATTGGTTATGGGCCCATTTGGTTGGCCTCAGGAAATAATCTCTCTCTCTCTCTTTGTGTTAGCTTACATATGTTTTTATTTTTCGAGAAGTTCTCATTTCAAATCTCGTTTTAATTTCAACCGAGGGGAGTAAAGGTGAATTATATATGATTTTTCTACCACAAAAAAAAAAGAAGGAATTTTACTTCATTTTCGCATTTTAATCTGCGAAAGTAAAATTAGAAAACTAACACGAATTAGTCGGGTTTAAATATTAAGGGGTCTGTCAAATATAATAACGCCGAAGATTACAGACGTGAGATGTTATTAATTTGACTCGAAATGTACAGGAAAGTGGCTGGAAGTTAATTTAAGGCGAAATTTAGAATAAAATAATGATACAATTTTTTTTTTTAATGTGGAATTTATAGGGAATTATTAAAATTTCAGTGTAATGTGGAATAATGCGAGATGGAGAGGTGTAAGGGGCAATCACACAATCTTTGAATTAAGCTCTGAAGTGGGTTTTAATTTTTCAATGAGATGTACGAAGGTGGGTTTGCTGCTGTACAACCTAGACACTTTTAAAAATTAACTTTACAGCTCCACCCGAAATCTCCTCCCAAATTATTCTCTTTGAGAAAGAACAATTAGCCATAGCCTCGTAGAGTTAAGGAGGGAAAAAAATGAGGGGAGTAAAAGAAAAGAGAGAAAAAAATTAAGGAAATACCTGCAATAATTTTTTTCCGCTTGTCTTATTTTTTCTCTTTTCTCGAGAAGTTGTGAGGGGCGGAAAATCAATATACAAGAAGAAATGGAATAAAAATTCTGTTTGCTTTTCAACCCATTAATGAATGTTGGCATTAAAATGGATTTTCTCCAGGTAGATTTTCTTTTTCTTTTGGGTATAAATGAAACCTGAAGATTGAAGGATTATATTTAGAACAATCTATTCTTGATTGTTATTACCGTATTGCATGGTGCAAATACAAAATCAATGTGTTGTGAAATGAGCGAATGATTTGTTGTCAGCTGTTTATATTAAAATTTGAATTTTGATTTTTAATTTTTAAAGCGGCACAAAATTATTTAAAATTATGTCTAGTCAGGCTAGATAATAGAAATTTAATGCACTATATTTAGATTGTTAAGTACTATGCACTTTTAATGTTGTGAACTCAACAGCCAACCGGAAGTTTTATTATAGATCATCCCATTTTTTTAACGTTTACTGAAACTAAAGTGACATTTCCGGTTTTGTTACCAGGTGGTATAATGTATGATTATCTAAGTTCGATTATCTCGTTAAGGTAAATATTTTAAGCTTTGAAACCAACCGGAAGTAACATTTAATTCAGCTATAAGCTTTAAATCTTCAGAACATGAGAAGAACTAAAATTCTATTTTCAGTTCGATAAAATACTAAAATATGTGGGTTTTTACTGAATCAAACTAAATCTAAAAATATAATACTTAATGTAACCGAATATGAATTTAAATTATTTTTGCTGCAACATAAAGTAAAACAAAATTTCCACTTTTTCCTAAGAATAATTAATCTAGTACGGTATTTAATTACCCATGACATGTTGATTTTGACTTTTAAAAAACACACATCAAATTGCAATTTACGCACGCATTCATCTCCAAAAACCACGACAGATGAAAAAAAAAGTAATAATAACAAAACCACTTCCTCGTGTTTGTTTGGAACTTTACCGCACTGCCTCGGTCAAGAAGCAACTCATCATCCATTGTGATCACTTAGCGCTAATTGATTGCACGAGCCCCAGACACAATCAAGTATGGGAAAAGATCATCCAACAAGCTTTTCTCTCGCTACTTTTGTATACACAGTACATGAACCTAGAATAACAATGTCAAAATGTACCTTCTCAATGCTCAATTAGGTACTTGGTCACACGATTAAATAATCACGCATTACAAGCTGGTTTACAAGTCGCAATTATTCCGAAACTGTGTTCAAAATAGCGAAAACATTAAAATATAATAATAATAAAAAAATAAAAATTTTTGTCAAAATTAATTCAAAATCAATTTTTACGATCCAGAGATGGAAACCGGATTTCCGGGTTAAATTTTTTCACGTTTATTACCCCCTTTAAATTTTAATGCACATCCAACCACCAACCCTCTCTCACATTTTCACAGTAACTTCTCATTAAAATTAATGTTCCATTCCGTGGGCACAATTTTATCAGTGAATTACACTTTTCACCGACACGAGGTCTCAGTGTCAAAAGATTATGAAAAAAACGAGGAAAACAAGAAAAAAAGGAGCGAGAGGCTGGAAAGTCAATGCAATAGGAGAGTATCCACTTATGGGCTTCTTTCGCCACGAGCGACTACCCTGGGGTTATAAGAAATCAATTCCCGTACTTGGTAAGAGTGGCACGTGCTGTGAATAAAATCATTTTGCTGCGCCAACGAGTGGCTCTGCAGCTCGTGAACCCCCTCAATTGGGAACTTGTGAGCGATGTACCTGTTCTTTCACGTGTGGTATCAATTGAGTAAATTACGGAGTGAGAAAGGAAATAAAAATAGTCGACTTCTAAGATTATTTCTCTTCGTTTTCGTGCGAAAAGCAATCATTTCGGGTGTGGGTTCACGTGTATATATGTATTTTTAGAAAACTCCTTCCCCCTTTTTCAGAGATGACACGTGAAATGCTCGTGATTGAAGACGCGCACTCACTCGGAATCCTCTTTTCCGGAAGAGACATGCATCAGTTTTGTGAATTTATTTTCTCTTTCCCACATCCCAACCAGATTTTTTGTTTGCTTGACGTGTGGGGGTGGGTGAGAGAGAGAGATGAGCGACGCACACACAATTCAAGTGGTTTTCTTGTTGTTCATATTTTAGGATGAGGCTTAATTTACTAAGCCATTTGCTACATGCGTTTTTTGATGCAGGTGACATGAGAAAGGGTTGCGACGCGATAAATCACACGAAACGGTGGAGCGAGGTGGGCGTAGTCAGAAAACGACCAGATGTCGCTTACCAAAGGTGTCATGGTTCACTGAGAATATGCATATGGTACCACCTTCTGGTGTTTGGTGTCGCAGAGTTTCTGCATGAGGGGAAACAGAAATGAAGGTTTCTCGACTATACACCACTCACTCACTAGCAGCATACAGCGCAAAAAATGTTGTTTTATGCCGCAAGGAAAAAATAGGAAGAGAGAAAAAAATTAGTTCATAAAGAAGTTGAAGACCGAAAAGGGGAAAAGTGAATTTTTTTAAGGGTTATTACTGCCATGTGGAAGGGATTAGCAGTTGATTTTAAGCTGAGAGGATTTTTGGGATTTTGGGATTTTAAATTCTCTAAATTCCAAAAAATTTTGAAAATTGTTTTTAATAAATAAAAGGGTAAATTACTTGAGTTTAATGTTGTCCTGACCTTTAATACTCTAAATATGCTTTTAAGCTCTATTAACTTATTCATGCTTATGAATTTAAATATTTGTCAGTTGAATTTTTAATGGCATAATTTCAAAAACAAAAGCCTAGTTAAATACAAGCATTGGAATTGACACAATCATGTTTTTTATATGGTAATTTATTAATTAAAAAAATGGATTGTGGTTTCGAAAATAGAAGAAAAGTCAATTTGGGAAGACAAGTCCGTTTTTCTAAGTTGGATCTCAACAAGAATCAATTTCAGAACAATTATCTTTTGCTGGCTTTAATCCACTTCGGTCGGTCTCTAGCAAAACCCTCTAATGAGATCAGGGAGATCACCTCGGTGTGCGCCGCCACGTCTGGCAGAACAAAAAGTCGCAACTTTCTAATTGCTTGTCCTATTGCGGATTAAAATTAATTTTTTCATCGGCAGAGGGGGCGAAGAATAAATCCGATCCAGCCTATTTGCAAGTTTAGTTAGACGCCTGAAAATGAGCTCACGCTTCGCTGCACAACGAGATTCGGTCGAATGTTGCCGTTTTGTTTTCTTTTTTTTTTTTTTTTTTTACGTTTTTGTTTTTATTTTTCCATTTTGCCATCGGTTGCTTTCACCTATGGATCCGCGGCGTGGAAATTCGCGTGGCGCAAGTGATTAATTTTGTGGAAAAAATCACCCATTTGAGGAATAGAGGCTGCACCTCGGAATGCAAATGGCTCCACAAATCAACTCCTTCGTGTGCGGATGTCTACACACCCAACGATAGCTGAACACTGCTTCTACGGATCATTGAAAAAAGATGTGAAGTTCATTATTCTTGCCCGATAAAATTATTTTTTTAATTTAAAAAAAAAAAAATTATTTATTAATTTCCACATGTTTGAGTAATTGACTCCGGGAGATATTAGAGGAAATGTCGTAATTTGTAACAATTTGTTCCGCAGTGCGAGACAACTTGGAATTACATGGGAGTTTAGTGAGTGGACATGTACGTCATGCGGCTAATGATGGCCTGTCTTGTGGGATTGTGTTTCTTGGTGGTAATTTGGTGGAGGGAAAGCGATGGTGGAAATAGGGACGTGGAAAAGAGGGAATAGAAAAGTAATTTCTTGTATAGTATACGTAGGATTTTTTTTAAGTTTTTCTTTCTTATTTGCTCTCTACTCTCTAACTGACAGTCATTTGTGAGTGTGAGAAATGAGAATTGTTTTTTTCGTTTTAAGGAAAAGGGGAATTCGTGTATAGTGAAGAACGTGAATCATCAAATTGCAAATTTATTTTTTTCTTCTTGTTACCTGACTAAAACTAATTTTAATTTTTTTTTTTTTTTTTTTTTATTTGTTGAGATATGTAAAATATTAAATTTCTTAATGGGAAATCTGTTTGGATGTTACACGTGACAAATTCAAACGAGTTGGAAACATTGGACAAATTGGTGACAGTTTGACTTTTAAAATGTATGAAGTACCGGTAATTTATTTACTGTTTACTGTAAGCATTACTATTTAATGGAAACAATGATGTTAAAATCTGTTCTCTTGGGATTTCAGCTATTTTCAATTTAGACCTAGAGTCAAGTTTTATTTTTTTTTTAAATACAAATCTTAATTTCCGATGCTGCCACCAGGTGTCTCATTACGAAATTTATCTTTAGACAAAAGAAAAGAGAGATTGACAAAATAAAACTAAACTTAACTTGAGGGAAAAAATTCAATCTCTTAATCAAGATTGAAGTTAATTTCAAGCGAAGGAAGTGGGGGAAAAAACACGAAAATAAAAGCCGAAAAAGGTTGGTTTTTCAACCAGGAAGGGTTTCGGTTTAGGTGTTTTAGATTGGCATTTTCTACGTCACACACACGGAAACGGTACTGACATTTTCTACTTGGCACATCGCCAGTTTTCAGTGCTCCATGTCATATCATCTCGACGAGTTGACGCGCGCGAAGGAAAAGCGTCGCATTATCGCCTGCGAGATGACGGAATTCGCAATGCATTCAACGCGACACAAATATTTTTATTTTCTCAATTAAATACATAGTTTTATTTTGTAATTTTTTTATTTGCTGAACGTCATTGCGAACTCGACATGTTGACAGTATATGTCGCTTTCACTTAGAAATTTCAATTGAATCACAATACAACGACCGAAATGCAATTGCCGGAGTTTGGTGGCGAACTTTTCAGACATTACGCGATTTAAGAAGCGTGAAATTAACTCCCGCGCTTTTATCTTTCGCTGTGGGTGTTGTGTCCACTCGGCGTTAAATGGTCGCGGTTAAAAGAAATGCGAGAAGAGTGTAAAGAATAAAAATAAAAACGGGATTCGAGAAAAGAAAGAGGAGAAGAAGTGAGAAAAAAGAAGCGGGCGTGTGCGAGAAGTAAGAAATCAGGTGGCGCAAAGCCTCGTTGATCCGGACCAAGTTGGTCAGAGTGGACATCACACGCACAGTCCTTAAGTCCTTCCATGAAGTCTTTGCCAAGCCAATAGCTTAGAGGGCTATCAGGATGATGCCAAGCAGAAACCAATAACTAGTGACAACAAAGGAACAACTCTTAACTTGCTGGCTAAAAGCCAAAGGTTTTTGCCTTTGTTCCACTGATAAAGTCATTGACACAAGTACAGAAGAGTAGAGAGAGAGGTAAAGAGCAATTCGGGCCAATGGATTGCAAATTTAGACTCATTGCTGTATAAAAGTAAGGTGCTGAACTGAAGGACTCAAGTTGATTTCGATGGAATTTTTGCTTTATTTCGTTTTAAATCAAATACAGTCTGGAAATCGTAGTTAGTCTGGAGATTTTCTAGGAATTTTTGTGAAAGAGTTCAGGAAGTTAACTTGTGCTAAGAATTGTCTTATGTAAGAATGTAGTAAATGTTTGCATAATTACTGCACAAATTGACATCCTCTTTCTTGGCTTAATTAGATTAAAGTTTAGTTTCAATTGTGGATTAAATCTAAAGCTTTGTTTTAATGAATTGCAGCATTATTCCACATGCTTGAAAACAAGTCAAATGTTAGTCTGGTGGATCATCTTTTATAATGACAAAAGAAATAATAGTTGTCTGAGAAAGAACTGAAACTTCAGTTAAGTCACAAAAAACACGTTTTTTACCAAATTCTTTAGTTGTCTCTTATACAACTGTTATTTTACTTGGATCAAGTAACTGTTTTTAGAGTGAATAAGCTAGCAGTGGCTTGAGCCCACAGAAAATTTCAATTTTAGTTTAATGTTATTAAAAATCCATTATTTATTATGCTAACAAATTACTGCTTTAAAATCTAAAATCTATTTATCCTTTCAAAACAATCTTAGAAACTGTACTTTACAACATATAGACAATGTCTTAAAAATGTTCTTCAAAACACCAGAGCTCACTCAGATATTGATTTTAAGACTTTCAATTTTAATTTCAAAACAAATTTGGAAGACTTCAACATTTATTATCTTCATTTTTTTTTTCCATAAAAGAGGAAGGAAAAAAAGAAGCTAATTTAACGTAAATACTTTTCTTGATTGTGATTTCAATGCGAACTCAAAGCACATCTCTGCATCATTTGACAATTTTCTTCCATGAATTTTTCATATGGTAATTTGGAAAACGATCGTAAGAAGACACATCATGCAGCAGTAACAAGAAAACGAATGACCCCTTTATACACCATTGTCAATGAATTTAATTTATTTTGCGAATGGCAAACATTAAGGCAAAACTGTAACGTTTTATTGGCACACAAAGAGATTCAGAGTCATAAAGTTGTAATAAAAAATACCGTAGACCTTCCGCAAAAAATCTTTTTCACTTTTTCGTCTCATGTAACCGCACAACCTGCAATTTTACCGAGCGACTTTGCTAATGATTCATTCAATGCTCGCCACACCTGTGATTGGCTGTTCATGGAGTATTAATAAAAGGTGAAGGAAACAATGTTCTTTGAACCTGTCGTTTTGGTGAATGAGTAATTATCCGTCTTATTACCGTCGACAGGTTGGTGAATTGAATTTTTTTATTTTTGTTTTGTTTTCTGGGCGACACGTGTGAAAAATGTCGCTTAATTAGAGAAAGTAACAAGGCTTGCTTCTGATTTATTTGTTCTTCGTACAATGTCACGTGACGTGGTCGTGTGAGTAATGGCGATCATTCAACTCCCACTCGCACACCCCTATTTTCTGTCAAGAGCGAGGAAGTGAAGTCTGCTTCCATGATTACCTTACTTAATTGATACAGGAACGCTGGTCTAATTACACACCCTCTGCCCTGGTTCAACATTACCCTGATTCTCATTGATTATGTTTGATCTTGCCTGTTATACCAAAGAGTGGTCCACCCCTACCTAGTTTAGGGTCTTATTCGCTGGTGATTGTGACTTGAATCAATGTGGTGTGTAATCAAGTGGTTTCCATTATTCATGTGTGACTGTGGATAGGTTAGAAGTCAGGGGGAAAAGATTATAATAATCATTAAGCTGAACGCTAATAATTACCAAGATTTTAATTTGCTGGATTAATCATTTCTGGGAAAAGTGAAAATGAGCAACTCTGTTAGGGGGAAAATATTTTTATGTGGTGTTTGAACATTTAGAAAGTTTAGTTCAAAATGTAAAAATCTTGTGTAAAATCTTTGATGATACAAGTATAAAGACTATATGCTGTCATGTCAGTTTTCGAATCAGTACACAGCAAATGTGTTCTATTTTGTTATTGGCCAATGTTCAATAATTCCAACTTAAGAATCACTAAGAAACATCATACTTCTCTGATAATAATGCAAATAAAATAATGCTTTCACAATCTTCTCACATTTGTGCATATGGATTTTCGAAAAGACACTCAAATTCAAGTTTGAATCCAAATTATTCAATTGTCATCTGCAGTAAATGTGGAAATCGTGATCATGTTCAGAAGAACTGTAGAGTTAAGAATAAAATTTTATAATATTTATGAATGCTAGGTATAGTGCTAGCCCAAAACTAAACTTATCCAAAAAAAAATAAAAATTCCAGAGGGTACGAAATAAGAGCTGTTCAGTAAAGCAGTATCACTTTCGATTTGACATGAATCACAAGTTAAACAAACGATAGCCACTTAGTTTACTTATTCCACAGCATTTCCTTCCTTTCCCCACAAATCAACACATATAGGCTAAAAGTTTATCGAAGAGTATCCAAACCTATTGACAAATCTCAGATTTTTTTCAATGATTTAACTATTTTCAAGTGGACTGCATAAACAGAAATGATATCTTAACACTTAGAATAACATCCTACAGACATGTGACAAACGTCAGCAGCTGCCAGCTGTACCGTACTTTAGAAATAAAATCATAACGAAATAAAAAATAATTTATGTATATATTTATTGGAGGAGTGTCACTTAAATGTAATTTGAATAATTCTTGATGGTCACAGCATAAGCCTAATAAGATTTTTATGGAAGGTAAATTGCAAGCTGTATTATTATCATATTAGAAATTAAAATTGCTTTATTCAAAACCATTGTGAACTTTTACGACTCCAAGTGGAAAATGACACCACATATAAGAGAGAGGCAGAGAAATTCAAATTGATATTGACGTCGTTTAAACGCAGAGGGTTGGCTTTGCGGAAAGAACCCCATCAGACCCCATCAGGACCCCAGCAGGCGCATGACCAGATGTCAGATGTAATTTTTTGTCAATTACCAGATGGGGGTAAACTCGTTATGCAATTATAAAAAAATGCATATTAAATTGCTGTTCTGTTTTATGATGAGTAATAAAATTGGATAATGGCTAATTGTTTGTAACATTCATTATCAAAGAGGTTTTCGACCTTTCAAGACATCGTCAGGTTGTTGTGTTTGCTTACTGATAACGCTGAAAAGGAATTCTGAATCTGATTGTTGATTATTGTAAGCCGCAGGCAACTGCAGCTCATACTAAAGATTTGCTTAAAATGAGATGTACAGGATGATTACAAAAGCAATTGACAGTTTCAACATTGTATTACATCAAAACTGTTGTAGATATTGACATTTACTTTACGTGGGTTTGTAGAGGTTTTTTTTTTCCCATATGCAAGGATGATAAAGTCAGCCATCACGTGACGGGCATGCCAAAACGAGTCTAAATGGCTGTTAAGAAAGAATTTTTTTTGCTGGAATTGAGCAAAAAAAATTTGCCTTGTTCATTGACCACCACGAAGCCCTGATTTAATTCCATCTGACTTTTTTCTTGTGGGGATTCATCTAAGATAACATTTTTGTTTTTCCACTTCCAGCTGATTTACATGGCTCGAGACAAAGAATCGCTAATGCATTTACTGTAGTTACTGATGACATGCTGATGCGAGTTTGGGACGAATTTAAGTTTTTCTTCGATATCTGCCGTGTGACCCAGGGTGCACACATTGACCATCTTTAATTACTTGTAAAAAAAAAATTTCGGAGTTTCTCTACAAACGCATGTAAAGAAATTGTCAATATTTTACAATAGTTTTGATGTAATAATGTAATATAATGTTGAAACAGACAATTTCTTTTGTAATCACCCTGTGTTAATTTTTTAACTTATGTTCTATCTGAAATATTAGTGGAATGTTAGTTGTTAGATCTTTAGCTCCAACTTGCCTTGACATCATGTTTGATTAATAACGTAAGTAGCAGTTCTTGTACAAGGGCGTTTAATGGGCGTTAGATGGCTCTTATGTAACGATTTTGGTGTTAGACGAGGTGATGGGAACTGTTTTTTGTCGGTCACTGGTCACTGGTCAGTCCTTTTTTATTTTCTAATACTGTATATTTCTTTGAGAAAGTGTAGTGTGTACTGTATCTAATTCAAAAGATAATGCCTGATAACAGAAACCATTCATTTATACAAAGAAATAGATTGGAATTAAATTATCATTTCTACTTGTGTTGTTTTAATAAATGGAAATGTAGATAAGATTCATCAATGATGATCAGAATGGAAGCGGAACTGCAAGCATTAGTAATGTCATCTTGATAATTCGTATTGAGCAATATAAGCGCAGAGGCTGAGCGAGATGAGAAAAATAAGCGATGACTCGTCATCCATCTTCTGGTCAATGGTCCAGTGGAACTTTGGACGTTTTTATCTTGCATGTTGAAAGTGATTTGATCAGTCATGTCATTTAGGAAAGAGGGGAAGAAAAGATAGGAAACAAAAATGGGTAATGCTATTTATTGTTTGTTCTAGGGGCCATGGGATGGCGTCCATTTAATTCGACCATCCATTTACAGATGGCGTGTGCAGATATAACAAATAATAATTTTTCCAGCTTTAATTCTTTCATTACTTTTTCATCCCCCAATTATGTAATTTCAAACTTTTTAGCGGAAGTTGTGATTACAATTTCACCGTTGCTTTGTTTTTCTGCAAAATGATACAAAAGGAAGTGATTTAATCAGGTTGTGATTTACCTCGGAGGAAATGAATACGCGCACACCCACACCTTTAAACCAACAATTATTCAGATGAGGAAACTCAACGTGGCCTTATGGGAGGAGCAGATGTGAGCGTGCAGTGCTAAAAAAGGGGGTCCACGACTCCAACAATTTATTTAAAGACTTGGTAATGTGGAAAATTAAAATATATGGTGTAAAATGGAATAAAATAACAGCGAGTTTCAGCAACCTCGCTAAGTGGTTCGGGCTTATCTCAATTTTAAATTTTTAAGGGAAAAAAATTATTTTTTTTAAATATTTTTAAAAACCAACCATTTCGTCCCGTTTGTATCGTTTTTCACATTACAACGTCTTTAAAGCAACTCGGCTATAAATTTCAAATGCAAACACATTCTTGAACGAATCGAGGTACCTACCGGTAACCCACAAAGCAGAATAAAAACACTCGAACTGAGACACTGCAGACTGCACTCTGAACCTTTATTTGCCCGCTATCTAGCAGCACGAGGGTAAATTAGCTGCAAGACCCTCGTTATCATTACAGCTGCTCTGCCATCACCGCGCATTGTATCTGGAGGTGGCCATTTAAGATAGCACTCGCCAGTTTCCATTCTATATATACATACATAGATATAATAAAAGCGGCCGGGATCGCCAGCCCCATTCTCGTTAATGGGAGAATGTATTGGAATGAATAGAGCGCGCCTGAATGAATCATTACTGGACCATTGTGCGAGGGGCGAGAGCCATCTAGTGGCTACTCCCTCGCACGAGGGTGCTTCATCTCGCTCTCCCTCTCACCCTATATTGGCCTTAAGAGATGTGGAGAAAAGGCATCTGTCCGCGGTGCGCGTCGAGAATGGGAGGGTGAAAGTGCAATGTCCACTGGTTCAGTTGCGAGGTTATTTGGTTTAGTAATGAGGGATGAAAGCTGGGTCGTGGTGATGGAATATGGGGTGTGTTAATGCATCGGATTGATTGATTCGAGAGCAAAATTGCGGGTTTGCTGTTTGCTGTGTGCAGTGTGCAGTGAGCAGTTTTCGAGGTTGGCTTGCTGGTATTAAAAAGCTTAAAGAGGATTTGTTGTAGTTTTTAAGTGCTGGGAGATGTGGTTTGGTTGGATGGTTGGTTGGTTGGTTGGTGGGGTTGTTGCGATTTATTGTTTTTGCATGCAACAGGGTGTGGGGTTCTGCTCGTGGGTACGTTTGATTTTTAAAAAAAAAACTGGGTGTTGGTTTTTATGGGATTTTGATCTTTCGCTGGAAGGTGCAGCTGAGGTTGGTGAAGAGGTTAGAGGTTAAAAAGATTGAACTTTTGGGGTTTAAATCGCTGGATAAAAGCTGGCATTGTATTTTATTTCCAAAATTTAAGGAGAAATTTGAGATTTTATCAGAAAGTGCATTCAATCTCAAAATGCCACTTTAACATCTTCTTTTAAAAAAAGGTATTTTCTAGGAGTACAGTACGTGACTTTTGTTTTAACACCCTATGTAATCTCTTCTACCTGTGACCTATTTTAGTATTAAGGCACTTGTAAAGACAAAAAAACGTTTTATTTGTCGTTTCTGAAAAGTCACTTTTCCTAAATATTACGCAAAAAAGTCACTTTCTGGTCTAAAAAGTCAAAGAAGACTAAAAGGTGACTTATCGTTCTCGAGATAGTACCTTTAGTAGAAAAAAACATATTTTTATAAAAAGGCTAGATACGGTAGAAGAAAGTTTTGTGAAAACTGATGTCTCTTGTGTTGTAGTTGCTTTGCATTTGTTTTCAACGAATAATAGAGAGCAACTGTGAATTTGGGATTAGTCAGTTGATTAAAACGCCAATCAAATTGTTGCATGACATAATTCGTTTATAAATCGTGCGCAATGACTCACACAGCACGTTTCGTGAGTCTGCAATGCATTTGTCATCTCCTGTGACAAACTGATAGCTAAATGCTGAATGGAACACCGAACACTTAGCAAGTCAACATGTTGCATTTGAATTTCCATTCAAAATATTTCATTTCAACAATAACATTTTACGCAATTTTTATTACTCTAACGTCATTTTGCTTACAATTTCCAAACAAACGCTAAATCCACAACTTGCAATCAATAAAACAACTTCATCAACATTTGCCAGAATAAATATTTCATAATCATGCATAAGATAATTAAAAATGGCAGTTCCCGAATTACAAGATTCTCAGATAACCCCCTATAACCTCTCATTAATAATCCACAAACGTAGAGCTTACTCTTCGTTTTTTCTTATTTAATTTCATTCCTTTCCGCCTTGAAGAATTTCAAATGAAGATTTCAGAAATGTCGTTAAGAAAATTAAATCTAAATTTTACGAGCTTGTAGGCAAAGCAGCACGTGGTTTCGTTCTCTTTTTTCTCATTTGGCGCCCGTATGCTAATGCGAGTTAAAAAGTAGCTTATTTAATAAATAGGTTTTCTCCGAAAAAGGTGTTAAGCTAGATGATAATTTAAGAGATGAGATGCGGTCCACTAAAAGATTGTCGACGCATAAATTGAAGCAGGGATTTGCTCGTTGTCGTCGCCCACAAAAAGGTGTCGTGTGCGAGACAAAAGAGTTTTTACACGTCGAGGCGAGATGAGACGAAGCTGCAGTGTCAGAAAAAGGCTCAAATTAATTAGTGGACTAAATTAATGAGTGGAAAAGGTCCCTTCGTGCTCACCAGTAGCCGACGGAAGCTGCCGGTGCTTTGCGTGATTTGTGAGGCAGCGTTTTGCGTGGCCTTGTTTCGTCTATTGTGTTTGCTGCATCTGCGAGCACCTTCATTTATTTCTTGACTTCTCGTCATGCCCCGAGTTAGTTTAACCCGTTTCTCTGACACTTACGCGTTGAAATTAATTTTCCCACAGCTTTTTATTCATAATTACTTGGCTCGAGAGCCAACTTGGTTCTTGGAAGTTTTGCCCAGATATATTTCTTTTCTTCATCTTCTTTGGAGGATATCAAGCACACTTGCAACTTTAGGTTGGGGAATCGAATGCGTATCGTCAGAAGTGGATTTATTTACTTCTGGTATCGTATATTGGGCATGAGCGATTTGAAGCGTACATTACCGTACAGGTGTACATCTTGATTTATTTATTTATTTAGCGTATCGTACAGTATGTTGTACAATACGATATACGGTATTACGTACCGTACACAAAATGTACGTCGTACCTGAAAGTTTCGTGTTTGATTTCAAGCTGTTTAAATGAGAATACTGGTACATGAAAAAGCGTATTTTAATTTTTGAATGCAGCTTGTGTTTTTCTTTCTTTCTTTTCATATGCTCTAACCGATTCACTCGTAAAAAAAGTCTTGTCGGGTTTATAGACGAAAGACAATCCTTATTACAGGCTGATGCCATAGCTAGAGATAAAAATATCATCTATGGAGGAATCTTCTTGCTAGATGCAGTGTTTACTGCTGCTGTGCCACACTTTATGCTTTATTGCAACGTTTACAAATGGCGGAAATTTCTGCACGACCTTTTTCATCCATCGATTCAACAAGAAAAAAATAAAATTAGAATCAAAAAACTTTGTTGTTGCTCCAACCTTGATTGATAAAAATAAAGAGCAATTTTTTCCTCTAACCGACACAGTAATTTTTAACGCAATTTTAGGCCTCATATAATCAATTTAATTGCGGTCATTAGTTCTAAAATAAGACTAAGCCAATTAAAGTTTAGTAAATGAAATTAAAACAAGGCCACATAGATCTTTTTTTTTCTCCGGTTTAGAAATGAATAACTAATATTGTTTGCAGCTACAAGTGAAATTGAAGGTGTCGGAAGCGGTCCAGCAAATTAGCATTACTCGCTTGCCTTGTTGAATTTTTATTTTTTCACTCGCATTAAGTAGACGGTTTTCGGTGCACTCAAGCAGATTGGTTTAGACAGTATGGCAGAGGTTGACTTTTTCTCGCTGCAACTTCTTTTTTCTGTATAAGAAGTAGCGTAAGCAGTTTGTTGGGGGCAGCTCGTGTGTCATAGCAGCGTGCGATGATAAATTGAAGGGTAGTTTTCTTCTATCAGGTTCGTCGAGCCTAAACTTCACCCTTGAGAAACTTCTCTTGGTCTCTCAAGATGGAACTAAATCCCCTTCGTGAATGGAATATATTGAAAAGTCCTGAACTCAAATTTATTTTTTTTCTTTTTTCTTTTTTTAAATGGTTCTATGACTCGACTCATTTTTGGAACGATTTCATATTTTGATAATAAAATATAGAGACTAGACATGGAGAATTGGATTTACTGTATAAAATACTAGTTTTGGCAACAAAAAGACACTGCGTACACTGTTTATTGAATACTGTCGCTTTCTTCAAGTATTTGCACATACGTAAAATCATTTTTATTATGCAAATTGCATCTTTTTTTAGAGAGAAAAAATAGTCACTATAGGTGAAATTTTTACAGTGGTTTGGCTTCACGCACTACCGTAGACTTAACATTGTGATTTAATGTTTAAATTTTAATCTAAAGTTGTAGACTTTGGATTTTATTGCTTTCCTTTTTATGGTAACTCCCATTGGGTTTGTGCAGTGGAAGGGTCACTGCAACCAGAAGAATATAAAGTTTCTCTTTGAAGTGAGTTCATTCCATTAGCTGAACTAACTATCAAACAACGAAGACCGCAAAAAAGTACTCAAAATTAAAAAATAAAATCATTAAAATAACATCAAAATAACTTTCAAAACAAACACCAATAAAACTCCATTGGGCATTTCTCACATTTTCACATAAACAAGCACTTATTATATTTAACTTCAAAAACATTAAACACGTTAGAGCTATCTGCCTATCTAAAACTAAAGAGTAAGAAAACGGAAATTTAACCATTTAAAAAAAAAACCTCATAATATCCTACATGCACTCAAAAGAGACCGCTTTATGCTGGCATGGAAATAAAAACGTTAAAATATACAACATAATGGTGGAGTAAACAAGTTATGGAGGGTTCTATATTGACATTGCAAGCATTGCAGGCAAGAGACCCGGTATGTACATTGAGCTTAAACTAGGAAGATGTGGGTTCTTTTCCGTTATCAGTGTGATGTAGATTATGCAAATGGGCTTCGCTGCAAATTATTGCCATTTTGCATGTTGCAGCTGTTTCGTTCGACGAAATATTTGTTGAATCTCTTTTTCTTTTCTTTTTCTCTTTTTCCTTTTTCTCACAATCGTACATCGGTGCCGCTAAAGTTTACATTCATACCCGGTTGGCATCCAGTAGTTTGGAGAATTACTCTGTTCGTGGTGCGATGATGACATGGCATCTGTTTAAGCCGCTTTTGTAGCAAGCTCATGAAAAATTTGCAATATGTTTCAAGGGTTAGCTATAATTTTAGCCTAAATATTTAAAGAGGATTCTGTGCAATGTTTAATCGGACGAAGGACGGTTGTCAGATTACGAGAAATGTAATTTAATTACAAATGGTAGATTTGCGTGGAAAAAATTCGAAAAAGGGAAATGCAGAAGTAGGGAGGAAGAAGAAAAAAAATCACTTGACGTAGGCTGTAATTTAATCTCATGTTAATGTAATTCGGTCATTAATAAAGGTGTCCTGGGAGGAAATTTCTTTTTTATTTTTCGAAGTTTTATTTTGAAAATATTTCTGAGTTTTTTAATTTCCAGGATGACGGACAATGATTTATTTCGCTTTATATCCGCCGTTAGTTTTTTACATTTTTTTAACTCTTTTGTTTTGGTGCAGAAAAAATGGCGAAAATGACACATTACAAATTGTTTGTTGTGGTCAAATGAAAGAAAGGCGTAAAATGATGTTTTAAGTTGAAAATCGATTTTTTTTTTTTTTTTTTTTTTTAAATTAGATAAAAAGGAGAATTTTTTTTTTAATTTTTTTTTTTTTGTAATTTAACACGTGTGTTGTGGTATCCTGTTGCTTCAGCTTCAGGATGAGAAAGTGCAAGGAAAAGTGTGTAGGTGTAATGAAATTAAATTTCTGTTTGTTGCACAGGAAGTGTAAAGGGTATAGGTGAAAAGGTGAACAAGCGAAAAATATTCGTGATTAGACAACTTCTCTTGTTACCGAGTGGTGTAACACGTACTTATTGCCCTTCGTCGCTATTCGCATTACAAAGTGCCGTTTGGTCGCTTTGGTGGTTCTCGTATGCGAGCTGATAATTTCCGATTTCAGTCACAGAGTGCGCCGCAAATTTGGCACGCTGCCAAACGGTGATGAGTACGGGAACAGTGATGATCGTGATGTTGGTTAATAAACCGTAGATGAATAAAAAGTTAATAACAACCGAGTGACTCCAGAGAAAACCTAAAATAAAGAGGTGGAAAAATAAGAATAACACTGTAGAAAAACATTATTCCAACATCCAATCTCGATTTTCTTTATTTTTTGAATATTTTTCGCGTCCCTCTATTGACAGAATAATATAAAAATGTGATTTATCTTCTCGGTGTAAGTGTAAGGAGATAGAAAATCGAAGTTGATTTACTAAGAATGGATGTGACGGCCCATAGAAGCCGACCAGTGCTATAATTTGGGAGCAGATGACGAATTGGCGGCAGACGGAAACTAGGGGAACCCTGCCAATCAACCAGCGGTCATTTGGGCTGTGGGGGCGAGCAGTCATTACTCCTAAAATTCCCATTAGGTGTTTCCCATTCGTTACTTACTGCTGCGAGGCTGCAAGGGCAAAAATGTGCTTGGTCCAAGGCTGATCTGATCACTATTTATAGTAAGCTGGGTGTGGATGTTGGAAAAAGTTATTTTTCGACAAAAGATGGCTTTTTCTTTCAGTTTTACTTGTGGTGAAAGAAGGAACTAAAGTTGAATGCTGCATTTGTTTAAAAGGGTTAAGTGAAGACGCTGAATAAATGTATTTAATAAATATCAAGTGTCGTTGATGCATGGTGATTGATGGCATTCCGGGCCGGGAGAGGAATAGCATTTGTCTGGAATGTTTCATTGATTAGCGGTTATCTTAGTCTGGGAAAGTTAGAAAAGTTTATTGGATTTTAGGTGATAATTTAGTTCCTTGTCGATTTTTTGTTTTGGTGGGGATTTTGTTTCTCTTGTTGGGTTTTGAGGTTCAGATATGAGTTGAGTGTAGAGCGCTTTTCCAAATATAGACGTGTCCTATTTTCCTGTGGATATATCCTTCACGACTCATTTCTTACTTTTATTTTTCATTTTGGTTGTACTAAATTTTTTTTTTTACTTTTTTTTTTAGGGTTTTAGTTGGAGCGCCTAGAGCTGAAAGTGGTCAGCCAGGTACAACTCGAGCGGGTGCAATTTTTTCTTGTCCGCTGACACCGCATAGAAACGATTGCGAGAAAATTAGCATAGATGATCGTGATCGTGAGTAATTTTATCTTTTTTTTATCAAAAAAAAATTAAAAATAGCAAGACTGATTTAATTTTATTTTTAGGTGTTGATGATAGCGAGTCAAAGGATGACCAATGGCTTGGTGTGAGTGTAAAAAGCCAGGGAATAGGCGGAAAAATAGTGGTATGTCACTTTTAAATTTTTTTTATATACAGTACTTAGCTTTTTTTGCTTGGTTTTTGATTTTAATTTTTTATTATTTCTATCCAGGCCTGCGCACATCGTTATGTAAAGCAATCAAAATATTACCGGTGGGGTTTGGGGATTTGTTACTCTTTGACGCAACGTTTGGATCAGGATAATGTATTCGAACCTTGCGAAAATAAAGACAAAACTCGAGCTCATGAAACCTACGGGTACTGCCAAGTGGGCACTAGTCTCGCCATATCAGAAGTAAATTACCGACTTCATTTTTATATTCTGTAAATTATTTTTTTAATGAAATGTTATTTTTTGACTCGCAGGATGAAGACGTTGTTTTGGGCACGCCAGGTGTTTTCACATGGCGGGGCACAATTTACACGAATAATTTGGCACCCGATGCTGATAAGGCGTGGTACAGTGGTCCCATGGATAATTTTTCACCGGTTGAAAAATATGGTTATTTAGGTAAGAATTTAAAATCTGGGGGGGAAACAAAGTGTTTTAGTTTTTTTTAATTTTTTTAATATTTTTTAATTTTAGGAATGGCCGTTACGACTGGCAGGTTCTTCGATAATCAGATGAACTTTGTGGCTGGCGCTCCGCGAGCAGCCAACAAGGGTCAAGTTATTTTCTTCACCAAGGAAAAGAAACAAATCGCCGGCAGTCCACTTAACGTTCAAATGACACTTCAGGGCGAATTGTTTGCTTCTTCCTTCGGATACGAATTGGCGTCGGCCGATTTGAACGGCGATGGGTATGTTAATCGAGTCAGTTTGCGGAATGTGATTTGAAAACTTAATTTGTTTATCTTGTCTGCTACAGACGCCCGGATTTAATAGTTGGCGCTCCTTTTTATTATGGCAGAGATGCTGGAGGTGCAATATACATTTACATGAACACGATATACGTAAATTCTCCCATGAAATTACATCGTAAATAGCTTAATTAATTTTTTTTAAACTTTTTTATTATTATTATTAAGGGCATTGACGATAAAAATTACACGAAGAAAATCACAGGAAAAGAGGAATCGCGATTTGGCTTCGCAATTGCCAATTGCAGTGACTTGAACAAAGACGGCTACGAAGGTAAAAATAAAAAATAAAAATAAAAATTGATAAAATAATGATTTTCTTTTTAAATAAATAGATATTGCTGTTGGTGCGCCGTACGAAGGCAAAGGAGTGGTTTACATATATCTAGGAAGCAAAGATGGCATAATAGAAACTCCAGCCCAAATTATTAAAGCTGAAGATTTACCTGTTAATTTACACACTATATTGTCGTTCGGTTATTCCTTGTCCGGAGGTTTGGATTTGGACAACAACAATTACCCCGATTTGGTCGTCGGAGCTTATGAATCTTCCACTGTGTTCATTTTGCGAGCACGCCCCATCATTAAGATCGAATCGGAAATCAGGGAAACTTTACAGAATATCAAACCGGATGAGCGTGGGTGCTCAGCGGATAGATTCGCCGAAACTACTTGGTATGTCATTTACTTAACGAGTTTTCCTTTTCCAGTCGTTAAATGTTTCTTTTTGATATTTCAGTTTTTCGTTCAGACCGTGTTTCACAATTTCATTCAGCGATCCAAAACTCAGTCCAGCCGTGAGTGTTAACTACAGCGTTGAAGCAGAATCTTTTCTTCCCGGTGGCAAAAGAGTTGTAAGAGTTTACTTCAGAAATGCCACCACTGAAAGAGGCAGTCTAGTCAATTATAGATTGCACTGGTCTGCTGGGAGACGTCATCAAATGTGTACAGAAGAAATCGCTTACTTAAAAGTATTTTTTTATTTTTTTACATTTTAAAGAGCAAATGTTTAAATTCTTAATTTTTATTAATAGGAGAAAATCAACGACCGATTGTCACCGATTTTTATCAAATTAACGTATTCGCTGGTGCAGGAAGAACCTGAGTTTCAGTCATATGCGAGCTCTTTGCCGTTAATTAATCGATACCCTATTTTAGATCAGCCAGGCGCTGTTAAAATATTCAATGTAGGTTATTGAACTTTAAATTTCTTTAATTTTGTTTAATTTTAATTTTAATTTTTTTAAAGGCATCGTTTCATAAAAATTGCGGTCGGGATGATATTTGCCAGAGTAGGCTAAGAGTAAATGCTAATTTCGAAGAAGGGTAATTTTATTAAATGTGTGTTGTTTATTAAAGTTATTCTAATTTTTTTTTTTTTTAATTTAAACAGAGTAGTTTTTGTTTTGGGTAAATCGGAAGACATCAGTTTGAAAATAGTCGCATCGAATTACGAAGATCCAGCGTACGAAGCTCGCTTGTTTGTTACGTATCCATTGAGTCTGAGCTACAAACGACAGAATGAAGAGGTTACTTTTTGTATTTAATAACTTTGTGTTAGATTATCAATTATCATGTTTTTTAGAGTGTGACGTCATACGCTTGCGACGAACCCGTCAGAATGGGTAACGAACAAGTTATAGAATGTGCATTGGGAAATCCATTTACGAAAGATCATGTGAGACAAATTTAATTACGTTTTTTATATTTACCGTATGTGTATATATTTATTCATACGGTACTATTATTATTAGGGCCAAGCCGTCATAATTCTATACTTTGACCCATCGAACGTTTTGGACATTGAATTAGAGCTTCCCTTCAGAGTCGCAGCAAATTCGTAAGTTGAAGAATCACAAAATGGAGCATAATTGAAATAAAATATATTTATTTTGTTTATACTTTAGTACGAGTCTACAGTTGGGAACACCGGCAAATACAACCATGAACTTGAGGATTGTCCGACAAGCTGAACTCGTTCTCCAAGGGTAAAACTACGGTATTTTGAGATTTATTTACTCACATATACCTGACATTTGTCAACTCTATTTCAGGCATGTTCAGCCCGAACAAGTGCAATATCGAGGCGATGTTCGAGGTGCGAGCGGAATGTTCTACGAAGAAGACATTGGCCCTGAATTTTTCCACACATATACAGTATAATTTTTATCAATTTAATTTAATGATGTGAAAATTTATTGTTGTTATTGCGTTTGGATTAGATTCTAAACGAAGGGCCGTCTTCTGTGAGTTTGGTTTTAGTCGACATTTCGTGGCCGTATGAAATAAACGACGGGAAGGATCAAGGAAAATTTATTTTTTACCTCATGGAGAAACCAAAGGTGATTTAATAATTTACAAATAAATAATTACAAAATAGAACGTAATGAACTTTATTGTGCTTTTAGGTTATAGGAGCTGGCGGTGAATGTTTTGTGGACACAAAATATACAAACGCACTCGGACTTAACGTAAATAATACTAAATATATTAATTTAGTATAACTGAATTAAAAATTAATTTTACTCTCTTAGTCTTCGAGTGTCGAAACAACTCCAAGTCCAACTGAAAGTCCAGACATATCTTCCAACGACTTCGAACGCGAAGTAGACGAAGCGTCTCGAGGTGGTAAACCAGTTCAACCAACAGAAGGAGGAGGAATTGATTACGAGGAAGAAATTCATACAGGAGCTGGAACTGGAACTGGAGCTGGAGCTGGAGCTGGAGCTGGAGCTGGAACCGGAACTGGAACTGGAACTGGAACTGGAGGAGGAACACACACGTCTGTAACTAAAACGGAAACAACCATAACAAAAACCGAGCACACGATAAGTCAGAGTGGACATATTGTAATGACCGGTGGTTCCAGCAGTTCGAGTAGTTCGAGCAGTTCTGGCAGCTCGAGCAGATCTAGTAGCTCGAGCAGATCTGGCGGCTCTGGCAGCTCCTTCAGCTCAAGTTGGGGCTCTCACGGACAAAGGAATAAACGGGACACGCCGCCACAAGCAGAAGCACTTACCGAAAATAATAACGTTGTGACGCTGGTAATTTATAATTTTAATAATTATTTATTACTTTATTTATTAATTAATTTTATTTTTTAAATAGGATTGCAAAGATAATAGTGCTAGATGTTTACTTTTTCGCTGCGAAGTTCGCAATCTTTTAGTCGGAACAAGTAGTGCGGCGAGTATTAAGATCAGAGGCCGTTTGTGGAGTAGTACATTTGTTAGCGTAAGTTGAAATGTGAGATACATTTTTCCACATACTTATATATTTTAATATTATTTAGGATTATGCTGAGGTTGATCGCGTAAACATCGTGTCCCAAGGTGCAATGACCATCGAATCTATTTTAGATATCGAACAAAAGACTGACAATGACAGAATAGAAGTATGAAATTTTAGGAAAATAAAGTGAGATTTGCTGTTTATAAATATTGATTTATATTTAACAGCTTACGACCAAAGCAGTGCCCGACATCCCACAGTCTCAGAAAGCTTCAAAGATCCCCATCTGGGTTTACATCTTAGCTGCTTGCGTGGGATTGATCTTATTACTACTTGTTATTCTCTGCTTATGGAAGGTAATGTTAAGAATTTAAATGTCATTTTGCAGTTTTATTGTAAAATTTTTATTTTTTTATTTTTTAGCTTGGCTTCTTTAAACGGAAAACACGCGATGCTACAATGAAGGCCAACTTAGAAAAACAAAATGAATTTAACTCGCACAATTACTGATGAGTACTTCGTTGTTATAAACACTGTTGGAATGAAAATTGCCTTAATTGTGCGAGTGCATGAGTGATAAAAGTGAAATATGATGTTTGTTCATAATTGGGGTTTGTAAATAATAGGGGAGGTAATATTTGTGAACTTTGTATAAATACGGGAAAGAAAAACTAGAAACTAAAACACTGTTGTAAAATGTCTCATATTTGAGACTGAAGTTTGAAAACATGAAAAAAAAGTAACGAAGCTCTTGTTGAAAAAAAATTTTATACAGTACAGTGGAAAAAAAATGCAAAGTTGATTTGTTTATATAATTGTATACTAGGAAATAATTAGAAAAAATACAGCAGATGATATATTATTATTAATTATAATTTTTGTGCTATTTAATTTTTTTTACCTTTGCTTTACGTTTTAAACTATTTTTTAATTTTAATTTTTTTAATTAAATAGTTGGGATACATTTGTTTACATTTATTTTTGTGCCATACCTAATGGCAATCGAATGAACAAAAGCAAAGTTATTGATTTAATGAAGTATATTTTATGAGTTGTGATTTTTTTGATTTTTTTTTTGTCGTAGTATTCAGTTCGACTCAATGGCAACTATTCATTAAATGTACAATACTTATTTTTCAATTGTTCTATTTTACTTTTATTTTCTCGGTGAATGTAATTGCTAAGATAACGCAAGTACCAAACTTTTGTGCCTACTAAAAAATAATAATAATAATTTTTAGTGTTATGAATATTTACGTTTAACTATGTTCGTAGTATTGGGCTTGTTTTAATTCTCTGATTTTAAGATTGTAGAAAACTTTTCTTAGTATTCTGATGCTGTTATGTTGATACATTTTTCCCTTGCAAGAGGAATTTCTACTTGTTTTACAAATTGGTGCTGATTTTAAAGCCTCTCTTTTGTATTTTGCATTTATTTTATATTTTGGTTTTCCATATTTACTCATTTTTTTTTTTAAATAATATTTTCATTTTTTTTTAAATTATGAATTTCTAAAAGTTCCTCTCGTAGACTTTTAGAGTCTGGAATTTAACATTTGTAACCAACCGACAGAGATTTGCTTCATTTTTTAAAAATTCTATGTTGTTTAAATTTCATTTTACCGGTACTCTTCATTTGTCAATGCCCAATAAGCCCAAATGAACCTGGCTCAGATAACGGCAGTGTTAAAACGATTTATATTTTTTTTCTAGCATAATTTAATACATGATGAAAGGTCAAAGCGCCAAATATTTAAAACATTTGTATAAAAGACCTTTTTTTGCCTAAAAACTGTAATGTTTTGATAAAAAAAAAAAGGGAAATAAAAGCTGCCAAATTTGTTTTCTATTGTTTTAGTACGCGTGAGTGTTAAATTAAAGAAAAATACAAACAGACAGAAAGGTGACCGCATCTGTTTTTTTATTCTCATTAGAACTATCTGTAGTTTATTTCTGGTTGAGTTGAGAGTAAATCTATATACAGCCAAAAACTTTCGTCAATTGCATGGTAGGCGCAGTCATGAGGAGTTGGTGGTGGATTGGGTTCGTGTTGGTCATTCTAATACAAGAACGCATTGTAGAAAGTTCTAATTTGGACGCTCGAAATTATGTGATCAAAAGACGTACGGATAATGGATCAATTTATGATTTTTCAACCAATGCTGAGAGAACTATTCCGAGGTAAATTCTTTTTTTAATTTTGAATCATTCACCCGCAAAAGTTATATTTAGTTTGAAAATGTAAATGTCATGTTTGGTTCGTGCATTTATATCAGTTTTGTGTAAATGTTATCGTCGATTAATTCAATGATGTCTGAAGAAGTTGATTTAATTAGCCTTGAAAACTCGAAATTTTACTGAGCATTTAACTGACTTCAGTCGTCCTCGAAAGTTTACTTCAAGGTCATCGTTACGCAATATAGTCTCGTCTTCAAATACGGCTTTATGTTTCTTGGCCATGGTCGTGTCTGGAGAACAGATGATACAAATGAAAACAAGTTACCGATTATAAAATTTTACAGCATTGAACATTTTAGAATGAAATAATCGTTCACGAAGTAAAATATTAGATAGGTACTGCAGTGAAATTTAGGGGCAGCGTTAAACTTACGAGTAAATCATTACCAAAGCTGTTTATTTAAAAAAAAAACAATGAAAAAAATTACTTTTTGTGGTAAATTTCTCCAGTCCGTATGTGACAATTTGTTTTTTGTTTTTTGCTAATTTACTTAATTTCATAGAACGAATAGAGAACGAACAATAAGGGACCAGTCTGATGTTAGAGGCAGAAATGCGAGTATTCTATTCCGTGGGTAAAAATAATAATTTATCATATTTTTATCATATTTTTTACTTAATCAGTATTAAGCGTACAGTATTTTACAATTTTTAGATACGTTCGACCAGAACAAATTCAATACCGAGGTGAAGTTCATGGCGCGAGTTCAATACAGACTGAAGAAGACGTCGGTCCCGAGTTTTTTCATACGTATTTAGTACGTAAGCAACTATCCAGAAAGTAAAGCTTTAATCGGTATATTTAGTTATTATTGTTGTATTATAATCAAGATTTTAAACAAAAACCAATTTTCTGTGGGATTAATATACGTCAACATTTCATGGCCACACGAAATCAATGACGGCCAAGAACGAGGAAAATTCATATTTTATCTGATGGAAATACCTGAAGTAATTTGCAAGCTGAAATAAAAATATCTCAACTTTTATACATTTTGTATTAATAGGTTAGCGGAACCAATGGTCAATGCTTTGTGGATCCAAAATACATTAATTCACTTGGGCTAAAGTTATCCGTAATGTGTCTTGTGTCTAAAATATGGTTTTGTGTTTTATCTATTTTAATTTTATTGAATAGTCATGGAGTACATCTCGTCAAACTCGCGAGTCTGTTAAATACATTCGAGAACTTAAAAACAAATGGGACCCAAATCCACAATTTGAATCCCTTACCGAAAGCAACAGTGTTGTTACACTGGTAGGTAATTCATGACTTTATAGCGTAAAAAGTTAAACAAACACTTTATTTAAACTGGGAACAGAACTGCAGAGACAACAGTGCGAAGTGTTTGACTTTTCGTTGTGAAATCCGTCATCTTTTACCTTTGAAGGAGGCTAGAATTAAGATTAGAGGCCGCTTGTGGAGTAGAACGTTTCTTAGCGTAAGTTGAATACGAGAAAAAGTTTACATGTTTACTATGTTAAAAGTTTATGTAATTACTCTAGGATTATGCTGAGGTTGATCAAGTAATCATCACGTCTCAAGTTGCAATGACAGTCGACTCTGTTTCAGATGTCGAACAAAAACCTGACAAAATAGAAGTATGAAATTTTGGAACTACTAATTACAACTTGACCTTTCGTTATTTAACAGCTGATGACCAAAGCAGTGCCCCATATTCCGATAATGCCGCGGACACGATACCCTTTAACAACCCCCGCCCCAACTGCCGTGCCTCCAACTTGTCGAGCATCATCGATACCGTATTCGATTCTGTGTTATTTTTACACGATTAATTTTTTAAATTTTTGTCACATTTTGCTTACGAAAGGTAACACTTGATAGTAAGACCAATTTGTTGTACATTTATTTAGATTTTTTCTTGTGTTTTTAGGTTGGCTTCATTAACCGGAAAAGATAAAATTTGATGTACAAAAAAGACTAAAAACTGTCAAATTTTGTTTTTCTGTTGTTTTAATGCTTTAGTGATAAGTAAAAAGAAACAAACAGACGTAACGTGAGTAATAGCTTCTTATAATAAATCATTACTCTGTATCATCTCCACTCTCAACAACTTCCTGAAAGGCTTCTCCTAATTACTTCCTGTGTGTGTATCGAGAATGAATAAGGATTTATTTCTGGTTGAGAGCAAATGTGTCGTAAGACACGTAATCTGTACAATTATAACGCAATTTCCACACAAATATTAAATTTCTGGCAAGAGTTGCACATCGCACATCGATTGATGAAATTTCACTTCTGTCACAATTTTCACGAGGTCAAGTTCGAAGTAAGGTCGTTATGTGTGAGAAACTTGCCAACTTTACGCAAATAAATCAATTTTTATTAATTTTTACATTTTTTTCATAAATATCGATTAATACAACTTGATCACACTTCAATAAGTTAATTAACAGACTATAACTTCAATTGACTAGAAAATTTATATTCCATAAACATAACCTTTAAACTATCTGCATTTTATACCAGCATTTTCACGAATCCATTCAACAAGTTGAGGTACTTTTGTGTACACACCTGGATACCCAGGTGCGCCGCATCCCAGACCGAAAGAAACGAGTCCAACAACAGTTTGACGCCCGTCTTCTTCCAGTATAAGAGGACCGCCTGAATCACCCTTAAAAAAGTTCAAATTTCATCACTTTAAATAAAAATAATTTTTAAAAGTAGAAAAAATTACTTCACAAGCATCTTTTCCATCCTCCCCAGCACACATCATTCTAGGAGTGATATTAATGAGCTTCGAAAATACATCCTTACAATTCGTATCGTTTAAAATAGGTACCATCACTTTCCGCAGTCGGTCGTCTCTACCTATATACATAAATTTTTATATTTTGGTTATAACTTTAAAATATATGGTAACTTCCTTATAATTAACATCTCTTACTTCTTACGTCACGTCCCCATCCATAAACTTCCCCTTTGCGTCCAACTAAAGAAACATCATTCGTCGGCAGACAAGCGCAAACGCGTTCTTTTTCCTTCGACGACGTGTTAGGAATTTTCAATAAGGCTGCATCATAATCAAATCTCTTAAGACGAGGGTGGACGATCACTTTCTCCACTGGGAGCAAGTGGTTCATTGCCCACCACTGGGGTCGATATATTTCTACGGCAACACTGATGTTGTTCGCTGAAAGCCTACGTAAGTACACGGGAACTTAATTGAAATTTAACTGCAATCAAATCTTACCCATTAAGACAATGACCCGCTGTGAGGACCGTGGTGGGTGTTATCAAAACACCGCCACAGAACAGCTGACCCTGCCGAGAAGTAATGGCTACCTGTAATAAATGTGGTTTAATGGCACTGTGCGATAACAAGTTAGAAGTTGTTTTTACTGTATTACTTACCAGCCATGGAAGGCTTTTAGCCATCAGGTCACCACCAACGATCCTTTTACGTCTTGTGTTTACTTTACCGCAGTCTGTTGATAGAGTAATATTTTAACAATTTGTAGCTGTGGTTTTAATGGTGATTAATGTCAGGAAATCGAGACATGTGCTCGGCAGGAAAGTCAATAGCAGTGCGTAAGTAAAACCACAATGTCTCGAATTTCTGATTTTTGAATATTTTTGAGGATTTACCGCATCTTTTTTGTAGTATTGTGTTGTTATCCACGAGTTGACTTAATGGTTTACCATTTTTGTCTATTATGTCATATTTGCAGTTAAATCCCGCAAAATTATGCCATGCATTTGATCTGAACATAACATTAAGCGAGTTTCCAGTTGTTGTTACTATTCTAGGCCCTGTTTTGCCACAGAAACTAAAAAAAAATAAAAATTCAAGTATTTTTTTTTATATATAAAATAAAATTTAGCTGAATTTTTAAAAATCAGTTTTGGCTAAATGTTTAACTAGTCACGTAATCAGGAAGTGTAACCATATCAAAATTTGCATTTAAATCGAACAAAACTGATTTCCTCCAACTCTAACTTTATAAATTTCTAACCGTGTTGCAGTCGTCATACTTTGATCGCCACTCGCACTAATCAGAAGAAAATCTGCTAAACAATCCTGAGCGTATTCCAAAACAAATGACTTGGAGCAATTCAATTTAACCAACCGATTAGCTGACACCTGCAATTAAGTCACAAATCATTTCGTAATTGCTATCAGATTGCCTCATTGCCATGGGACTGAGGCTTTTTTTAAAAACAAATGGATGAGACCCACTTTAATGCTCCACGCACAAACTGTATCTGCCGGGTAAGTTTGAGGATTATTCGGTGACTTAATTAATCCAGGCGAGGGATTAATTGCAAACCCTCCACAGGAGATTTGTACGACATCAGCTCGTAATGAAATTCCAGGGTATTCCCAAGCGCCATCGGAAACAAAAATTAGTTCCAATTGAGGTCCGACCGAGAGATAAGAGCCACTCGAAGGAGCATTTACACCGCATAATCTGGAAACAGATGGATCTTCTAAGCAATGAAATTTACTTTTTAACGCTTTGTTATTGTAATTTTACCTAGTTACACCTGCTAAGTCGGTAATTTGAAGGTAATCGGAGACACAACCTGAATGAAAATGAGGAGGTTGTAAAGTGAAAGCGTCGAAAATGAGACGAATTCGGTATCCGAATTGCGACTAAACGAAACAGCTGTTAATTGCATTAAAAAGTCCACGTTTTTGCTATTTATTTACTGTTAAGGTCCATCTGCAGCGCAGGCGTGGCCAGTAATTACCAGGGTAATTAGGTGTTTGGATAATTGGACGTGTTTTCGCATCAGTTAAATTAAGAAAAAAGTCACAGTCTGTAAAAACGATTTAAAAAATTATGAAAGTGATGAAATATTGAATTAATTAACCCACATAAAGGGTTTAGGCAATTTTATATTTAAAAATTCTGAGAAAAATGTTTATGGAAAAGATAAAATTCGTGATAAAATACTGCTATAAAAGTGCATAAATCGTATCTATGCACTATTAAACATAGAATCCAGTAGATTATCATTTCCGTCGTACGCACGTCAGTGTATGCATTTCATTTCGAATAAATAAATTCGCAAAGGTGAGTGGAGGGTGGCGAGAACGAAATGAATTCAACACGGAAGGATGTGCCTTTCCATTACAATAAGCAAATAAATATAATTTTTTTTTTTTTTTTTTTTTTTAGATAAAAGGAGGAAAAAAATCCATTTGTTTGGAAACAAGAGCTGTCCTGGTAAAATTAATGACATTTCTGCCTGACTTGTTGTGTGAATAAAACTATTAATTAATTAAAAAAGTAATGACCCTTACTTGCTGAAAATGATGTTTCTGCTGGAATTTGATTACCACTAACGATTCTACGGGTCCGCGAAGGAGCCGAAACGTAAGTAAAAGTTGAAAAAAGTATACAAATCTATACTCAAAACAAAACAAAAGTTTTCTTTAAAAATAATACTTTTAAAAGAAAAACAAAGATTATTTCTTAAATAGTTCATTTAAAGGCTGTAATTTAAAGAAATTACAAAACAACAAAAATAAGATGTTTAACTCTTTTTCTTTTACAATTTAGGCCATTAGGTGATTTAACGAAATGTTTTCTTACCTGCAGTAAATGAATAAAAATCATATTTTTTGGGCTCGTGGGCACCGAGGCCCTCTTGCCGCTATCAACACCTATGGCGGAAACTATTTGAGTCAAATACCGCCCAAACTCCCTGACTCACGTCCGCCAATCTGCACAATGCATTATATTCTGGACATATACTGTAGGACGTAGTATCCTTCTCCGTCGAGAGCCATACTCTCATTTCGAGTCCTTTTACCCTTTTCCCACGAATTTAAAAATTTCAAATGTGGACCACGAGAACTCTCTCACATCAAATTTAATTATTAATTTAAAGCCAACACTAACAAAACTCAATTCAAATAGTGAATAATTAAAGCAGAAAAAAAAATAAAAATAAACATTAACCCGTCTTCTTTTGTGTACAGAATTGATGTACATATGTTTACTTATTTACGCTGTGTTTTATTTACGATTTCCTTTGAACCAATGCATCAACGCCAATTTTTCCTCTTTTATTCATGATGTAAAATAGCCTTAAAGCTGCCTTTTCGTTAACAGATAAAAATAAACGGTATTTATTAAATAAAATATAAAATAACACATAACCGCACCACTGACCACGAAAACTTTACTGCATGACATGTTTTCCATGTAATTGAGGTAAAGTGTGTAATAAAATAATGTAATCCCTTTTTTTATTTTACTGTTTTCTTTGATGAGGTAAAATTAAAGGTTAATTTCTCTTAAAAGTGTGTGTATTTTACTGCATGTGAGAACACGGCCAAACATCAATTTAAACGACAGAAAAAAACATTTATTGTGGAGAATGTCTCATTGTAGCGTAACTGTGACCAATTACAACAAAAAGCATTTTATCAAATTAATTATCCTTTTGTTAACTCTTGAGAGTAAATATGTGTCAAATGACAGATACTGCGAAGATTAAGGCAAAACCATGTACGGAAGTCGGTTGGCCGCATATGAGTATTGTTCTGCGATGTTACTCAGGCGAACCCTTTAATTAATTCGCGTGCAAGGTCCTTTTGATGTGGTCGTGAGCTTTTGTTGTCTGGAATGTTATAGAAGCAACCTCAAGATTACTTTAGTCGTTGGTAACATACTTCGACAAGGAAGCCGAACGCGACTCGGGGGAACTTTGGTTTGTTCATCGCGCTTCAAGATGAAGATAAGCAATTGCCATCGTCTTTATTACGAGCACTTACAATTAACAAGTTTGCGAAATACACATTTAATGTAATGACATGTGAAGTTTGAAATTGGAGTTTGGTTGAATTCTGCTATTATTATTATGTAAATTATGCAATGAATTCACATGTTATTTTTCTAACATGAATATCAATAATAAAAAATGTGAAATCATGTGTACTACGGAAATATAAATGAAAAAAATGGGTTGTCCCTTTCCTAAAGGATGTACCACCTCTTTTAAATGAAGCGCAAAAACGAGGTCTGCAAGGAATAACCAGGAAAGGTGCGATTTATTTTATTTATTAATCACACGCAAACATGTCTTCATAAGCCTATAACTATTTTTTCCCAGTGTCAATGATGACCTCGTGCTTGAAATGTCAGTTATTCAAGCGATTGCGTACATCTTTTGTGCGCTGCAGGTAAGTCCACAAAGCCTTGTTATATCACTACATAAAAAAATTATTCAAAAATCGATGATGAAATCACTGAATAATGATAAATTTTTCAGATAAAAGTGAACGCGGAAGCTGAGTGTGGAGGTGCAGTCGATTTATATTCAAGAGAAAGCCCTTATTTGGTGTCTCCATCTCTCAGAAACATTGAAACAAACTGCAATTGGAATGTAGAAGTGCCATTCGGAAAAGAAGTAATCTTCATTTTTGAGCATTTTCTGCTTCTAGATCACATTTCCAATTGCTCAGATGTTTATTTTGAGATTGAGGACATCAATGGAGTCAACAGGTTTGCTGTTACTGTATTGAAAAGTTACGTCAGTTTTAATTAATTCTGTCACCTTGATTAGATATTGTCAGACAGGTCCCTTATCTCGGTCTTTTACATCTCCCGGTCCCTTTATCAATGCAAGACTGTACTCATTACAAAGTCGCGATGACGATGAAGGAGTTCGAGTTCGGTTACAGTTCCAACCATTATCCTGTTTCGCACAAATCAACGATTACAGCATCGGTTCTATTTTTACCCCGAATTACCCAGATTATTACCCGAACGACAAAGTGTGCATGTGGAAATTACAAGTACAATCTGGTTTTGCAATAAACATGGACTGTACCAGAAACAAATTCTGGATTGAGAATTCCATTGACTGTCAAAGCGACATTATGCTCGTGAGTTTAAATGGCAGAGAAGATTTCGCAGACGGAGTACGGTATTAGAGAAATAATTGATGAAATTAGGTAATAAATATAAATGTTAGAAAACTTAATTTGCAGATTCTGCGGTCGTCGATCCCCACCTCCATTTAGGAGTTTCGACAACACCTTAACAATTCTTTTCAAAAGTAATCCGTGGTTTCATTACACTGGATTTCGCTGTGATTTTCAAACAGTGCCTATTGGTTGTGCATTTTTATTTGTTTATACTCAAACTCACTTTTGATGGCATTTTGACGTAATTGCATTGCAATTTTAGGCGTGACTGAATCACCTGTCATATCTACGAGTACAGTGCCAACAACATCTGAAGGACCTCCACCTGATCCAAATGCGTGTGGTTAGTAAATAAAAGCTGCGGGAATTTTGACTTTTTATAAAACTTTTATTTATTAAAAAGCATTTTTTTAAATATTTTTACTCTAGGCGTTTGCGGAATTGCAAACGAGCCGGTGTCACGAGTAGTGGGTGGCACTGAAGCGAAGCCGAATCAATATCCGTGGACTGTAATGTTTTGTGGTTTTTTAATTTATAATAATAAACCTGAAAATGTCTTGATTTCAGGTTGCAGTTTTTAGAAAAATTCCCAATTCGTCTTCACTTCAACAAATTTGTGGTGGGTCCTTAATAAACGACCGTTACGTCATTTCTGCAGCTCATTGCTTTCGAAAGTAAGTGTTATAAAAATCAGTTTTTAAATTACAAACTGGGAATGTAAGAAAGTAAATTGCGTGCCTTTGACTGAAATTTATTGAGATTCATCAATCAAAATTTGTCAAAAGACAAATATGAATTATAAATGACTTTCGGTTAAAGAGACACTCTGAAAGCGGGTTATTTCAAAAAAAATTATAAATTTGTTTTGCTTATTTTAATCAGTTAAATTTATTTTAATTCAGTCGGACGGCAAATGATGTCATGATAGGGTTAAGCGAACATAATATCACAGATGCTACGAAAACATCAGCCATTAAAGTTGCCGTGTCTGATATTTTGATCAACCCGAATTGGGGGATAGCTGCATCAGCTGATAGTGACATTGCCATTGTGAAGCTTTCTCGATCAATTAAATATTCATCAACAATGCGTCCCGTGTGCTTACCACCTACCGGAATGTCTTTTGTGGGTGAAACTGTTACGGTGGCCGGTTGGGGACGTTTTGAAGTCGGTAAGAAAGTGCTCTTAAATATAAATATCTAAAATTTTGACTCTAACTTCTTGTAATTTTTGCAAAAAATTTAAAAAATAATATGAAAAATGAACTGATTACTCCTTCTACAGGCGGCAATCAAAGCAGTCAAGTGCTAAGAACTGTCAATATTCAAGTTTTACCTCTAAGTGACTGCGTGAGTGCTTACGGTCAACGGCAAATCACTGATAATATGACCTGTGCAGCTGTTGCAAATCCAATCAAAGACGCTTGTCCCGTAAGTTTTGCACCAAATTAAACATGTCAAAACGACATCACTCATTCTTCACTTTTAGGGTGATTCGGGCGGCCCGTTGACGTGGTTCCATGGCATAAGGTGGTATTTAATAGGTGTGGTATCCGCTGGTGATCCCAAGGGAACTTGCGGTAACCCTCTATATCCAGGAATCTATACTAGCGTGAGTAATTACCTTGATTGGATAGGACAAAATACCCAAGCTGATAGCACTTGCTCTGGAGCACGAGAATCGTTATTAAGAAATAGCGGAGAAATTTTTGACGTTAAAGACTTATTTAGTAACAATAATAAGGAACCTTCAATTTGGACACAGCAATTTGGACAAATTGAAGAAATTTTCAGCGTTTAGAGACGATAAAGTCCTTTTTTGATTTAAACTTCCGGTTTGTCGTTTGCTAATGATGTGAATTTTTTCAAAAGCGAACAAATCATTCACCGAGTTTGCGTTGAAGTTAACAGCATGTGGCAAAATAGATATTGGGAAAGCATAATCAAAATCAGCAATGTTCCAATTACCTTTCGTCATCTGCAAATTAATTGGGAATCGTGACTGATAATTTCTCAATCAACTGACGTACCCATCAGTTAAAAAGGTTAATACCTTCATAATGATGAAACAAGTTGCCCGTTAAATTTAAAATTTATTTCCCAAATTATAATTCAAATGATAAATAATAAAACTAAATAAAAAACGAAAGAAAAAAACAAAGGAAAAGGTGTGTTCCTTTAGTAAAAGACAAAAAAAGAAAGGCGGGATCGTTTGCGTCATTTTCCTCGTTTTTTATGTCCGTGTTTCGTGTTTGAAAGTCATCGTTTGGGCCAGACATGATGATGAAGTGCTTGATTTCAACTTAAGTCGTGCCTCTGACATTGCAAACAACATCAACTGATATCCTCAGTCTCCACCCTCGCCACAAACTAGAATTAATTACCCAAGAGATTTTTTATTACAATATTTTATGCACTTTTCCTTTTCTCAGTATTTCGTATTTCACATGATGTAGAAATAGTTTTAACGCTTTCAGTTTTATAAATGTTCTGTTGCTAAAAATGAAGCATCAACTTTTATTACGCATTCTCTTCAACACTGGGGGTCCCGTATAATTACCATTGAAACGAAGGACGACCTTTAAATGTCAAAGTGAAGGTTTTTTACAGTGTTGTAAAGGCTGTAACTGGCATCATAACATTATAGTAATTTAATAGCGAGTGAATAATTAATGATATTAAGCTTGTCTTTACAACTTGTATTTTTCTGTTATTAAAATTTCAAGGAAGAGACTGCGGTAATTTGCTAATTTTTAGAATTTTGGTGAGTAATTATTGTGAGTACATTGGTCATTTATTATTTCATCGTAGAATTTTTACTTATTCAGTTATATGCAATGCTGCACTAGTAGAAAAAAGTTATTAATTTAGACACCTTGTTTTATCTCGATACTAATTCAGTAGGAAATCCTGAGGGAAATCTCAGTAGCAAATGATTCGACTGGGGTTAAAAACTTTCGTCGTCCATCGATTGGACGGTGAATGGGTGGGGTCCATGTGTACATCCGATGACTCGCCCAACCATCGCACATCATGGTCTTAACTGTTTGGAGCCTGCAAATGTTTGGATTCAAATTCGAAGATGGATTGCGGCGATGATGCTACGGTAAGTGGTACACAATTTTGACTAAATTTGTCTTGTTAAAAAAAAATTGTTTTAAAAAAAAAAACAATATTTAAAAATTCAATATTTTATTAAAAAGTTTGAAATTTGAATAAATTAGTTTTAAATTTATTCGAATCTTTAACTTATTCGGCAGTAAAAAAAAAATTGGATGATTAAATTTTTTTGTTTTTCAACATCAAACGTCATTTTCCTATTCTTAATCTTATTCAAAAGATGAGATAAAGATGAGGAACTCTTGCGAGCGATTTAACAGACTGGGCGGGATCTTACGATAAGAGATGAAAGAATAAAAACCCTTCTTGATTTTCGTGCATGGGTGGTTGCAAAAAACCGTAATAGATCTCACACGACTCGATCCAACTATCGATTTATGAAATAAACAAAAATTAAACCCCGCGAACCGCTTCCACGCGCGAAGGTAGAGAGAAAAAAAATTGGCAAAGAAATGAAAAAATGCCAAGTTCTCGTATACATCACGTGATTTTGGGTGGCTCCCAAGTTAAAACTCATTCTTGTGAGTTTAATAACTGACTGAACGTGAGGCAAGCAAAGCAAGACGTCGCCATGAACGCCTCAGCAGTGTAACCTCATGTCACCATCAGCTGTCCATGTGGCGGTGGGAAGAATTGAGGAGTTTGAAAAGTACCGGATATGGCACAAACTACTACTACCGTACCGCCTGTAAGTATAATTAATTAAAAGTAAACGTTATACGATACTTTAATGACTTAAAAATTGGATTTTTAAATTAAATATTAGTAAGTTGTATTGCAGTGAAGTTTAAGGGGTTGCTTTTGGGATGTGTCAATTTTATTTTTCTCTCTATTTGATTGTGTTTTTATTTATTTCCAGATCACTTGTCCACCAGTGGCGGGTGATGATTTTGAAATATTCGGTACGAAATGGCTAGAACAAAAGGTGATAGGATTTTTTCGCTTGTGGCATGTGATTTTCCTGTGCATCGGGGGCACCTTGACGCTCAGTAAGTGCAGTTAGGGTGTTACCACCTAAAATCATTGACAACACTCAGTTTAACTTGGCCCAAATCCTATATGTGTCAATGTGTTTTCTATTATTCTGTGATCCCATCTCCACGCATTTGTCACGTGTCAAATTTCATTGAAGGAAGCTAAGGCAAAAGTTAATCGAATTCGAATTGATCACCAGACCAATGAAGACTCGTGTTATCATTCGTGCGGCATTGAACCACGCCCAAAGTCGCTTCCATCTCGTTACGTGGGAGGAACCGCGATATTGCAAACTTCTTCCTCCCTAGAAAATGCACGTGGAACTGCACCTGCTGGTCTCACAAGTTTGAGTGACTCCGAGTTAGGGTCGAGCGTTGACAATCAATCTCGGTAGTCCATCGTAAAACGAGAGAGGAAAAAACTACAACAAAGTTTTTTTTTTCTCTCCCTTTCCCTTTATGTGTTTGATTTGTGTGCGCGAAAAAAGAACAACAAAATAAAATTGAATTGCTGGGAGAGCCGTAAAAGCGAGTTGAATTGCAGTAAAGGGACAAAATAAACCATTTCGTGCGCACGTTTATTTCATGCAAATAAAGATTAAATAGGCCACTGCATCCTTGACATATATTTACACGCGCAAATCCCATCTTGTTGTAATCATTTATTGATCTCTGCTTCCATGTATTCGGATTTCTGTCATCACATCTTTTCAAAACCCCACCCTCGCTGGCCCCATTCATCAGGTGGGGAAGACACAAAGCGCACAATAAGTCACACATTATTTTCGCTTACGTCATTCCATTCAAATACAATAATTTGAATAAATTATTCTGTTACAGTGGCATTGAAAAACCTTTATCTTTGATGAGACATATTTCATTTTTTTTTCTTTTTTCTCTCTGGTACAATTCGTGAAAAGATAAACACAAAAGATAAGCTTTAAAATGTGTTTATATTTATCTGGACTTGTTTACGTTTATTTCGTTGCTTTTTACGAGATTGCACGAGTTTTAAATCAATTTTTTTTTCTTTGTTTATAGTAATTCTCGTTTGTTGCATGTTTCGAGTTCGTATTCCTCGGACAAAACAAGACATCGAAGCGGACTTCAAACGCAAAAAAATAACGAAAAAGTTCCGCAAACATCTCGATAAGTTACCGATCGAGGACACAAATCTCAAATTCGGTAAAAAAATAAAATCGAAAACCGAGTGACCTTGAACTAAATTTTTTTGTTATTGTTTATACAAATATTTCTAACTTGCAGCTCTTGAACGAGTAACGGAAAGAGTGGGCACCGAAGGACAAGAAAGTCTAGAAAATGGAGCAGCTCCAACTAGCGATACTCCAGCCACAACGCCGGGGTCAACGAGGTCGCTGGCAAACGCAGTTATAACTTCCAACTCAGTACCGAAATTGGCAACTACAAGTGTCCAGCCGCAGACGTCGCAGTCGTCCACTGAAGAGGAACCCATGACCAGTGCTCAGACAGCGAGAATGAAACTGAGGAAGGCACTTTTTAAAGCCAAACAACAACAAATGAATCAAATGGAGGCGATGCAGATATCAAGTGAATCGTAATGTGACTTTCACAAACTTGAAATAAATTTTTTCCTAGAATTTTAGCAAGTGTTTCATCAGAATTTTTCAATGAAAGTTTTCCACCGTCACTACTCTGTATTATGGACTTTTAGAGTACGTGAGCAACATTTTTCTACTGGCTCGAAAATTTCATTAATTAATAGATATATACCAAGGCCTTCACTAAACGCACCAGAAATTTTTATTTTTAATCTTTTAATTTCTTTTGGATGAATAAATTCCAGACTCGAGATCTTTAATAAATTTTATTATAACAAAAATATAATTTTACATCCTATCGTATTTTTTTTATTATTTTGGTTTTAATTTGCTCTCAAAAGTTGTTTAAAACAGCAAAGATTTGTTTATTTTTTAACATCCAACCAGAATTTTCAGCAACACAATCAATTTTTTTTCATGTTTTCATTTTTTCTCACAAGATCCATCACAGCTATTCAAAATTTAATTCCATTCATTACAATGTTTCATTTTTGAAAGGGTTAATATTAATTTGAATTATAAAGTACAAAGTTGGTAGAGTTTGGAAAAAAAGATTTTTTTTATTTATATATATATATATATATTTCTTATTTAATATTTTTTTGGTAGTTTTTTTAATTTTAACACATTTCAAAAATTGATCTTTGAAATATTTTAAAATGTTTTATAAACAAATTTGGAGATCTTTATTTAAAAGCTTAACTATAAAAATGATGAATTATGACAGAACTATGAATAAGAAAGGTAATGAAATATTTTTCAGCCCGGATAAAATAAATTGGCGTAAATATAAAACTAAAAAGAAAAATTTTAATTTTGAAGAGCTACCATATTGAGGCAACAAAATTAGTATTCTAATCTATTCATTTTTTTCATTATTAGCAACTCATAGAGCATTCAATCATTTTATTACGCTTTTTAAAAATTTTATATTGCATTACTTTTACAATACTAATTGAGAAAACAAAAACTGAATTTAAAAAGGCAGTGAACGCTTTTCTTTCCAGAGTAAGACAAAATTGTACATCCACATATGACTAAATTCACATTTCAACGTGGTAAGAAAAGATGTTAGTAGAGAATGGGTTCCTTTCACTAATAATTCAAAGAATTTAAAAAATAATAAAAACAATTTTGTGTAGAAAAATTGCATCAAAAGATTTTAATTTGAATATATTTTGAGACTTAAAAAAAACAAATTTTTTTTGATGTTAAGCCCAATATTCAAATTTTATTCAAATTCTAATCTTGTTTCTAATTGGTTGATACTCATTTTACACTAGGCAGCATAAACATACACCCACAAATGGCAGCATTAGATTAATCGGCAGTTAACATTCTCTACTAGTCATCTGTTCTTGGTAAGTTGTCTTTTATAATCTTTATTTACTTTTATTTCATTCAATTTCAACAACATACAAAAAAATCGTTTAACTCTACACTGCATTTGGAAGAAAAATTGAGGAAGCAATTCTACCACAGAATAACATTTGAGTTACAAGTGCACTTTGATGACGAGAAATTGCACTGGTTCATTTAAATATTTCCCCTCACTTGGTGACAACGATAAAATAGATTACGTTTACTTATTCAAATAAGACTGCACGTATTTTGCCAGCACTTGTTGAACCCTGATTTGCCTGGCTGATTTTTTACTTGTTAATATTTCCGTTCACCATGGTAATACGATATTTATGAATACGATACAACAAAAATGTCATGAAACTTTTTGGTAATAACTGATTAATTTTTTTTAAAGCACCTTATTTAAGGATGAGGAACAATGGCAAAATGCACATGTCAATAATCAAGTTCATCGTAACTCAAAAAATAACGAGTTCTTTGTATGATTTAAACAATTTTTTTTTCCATATGATACTGTTTCAAAGGGATTTTTCACATTATAAAATAGTGCCAATACTGCCACTGACTCCACCTAATTCATCTAATTTCTAAATCTATCAAAACTTTAAATTTTTGTCATTGTTACCAACAGGTGTTTAGGACTAATTAGTGCATACCGGTACTTTAATCGAGCAAATTTTCCAACATTTCTAACACATTACCCCTCATTTATCTAAATTACTAAAGTCATTTTTCACTAAAAATTTTATTAAAATTTAACCAGTGGCTGATCAAATTCCATTTATTTTTATTTTTATTTTTAAAATAATTTTATTCATTTTAATCTCGTTTAAATCTATGATCAAAAATTGAGTGCAGTGTAGAGATGATTAACAAAAAAAATACCTTGAAAATCAACACCGATTCTTTCACGTATGTGTTACAGTACCAGAAAAGAACAAAATATAAACACCCCTTGAAAAATTGGGAAGTGAAACATTGAGCAAAGATTCTCAACTACAAAAATAAGACAAAAAATATCGTGATGCCCAAAACCAAAATTTACAAAAAAAAAAAAAAAAACTTGAGTCAAGTGCTTCACACAAATTTTAATTTTTATAAACAATTCAAAAATGTAACATTGCACAATTCAGTTATAAATTTTATAATCACAACTTATAGAAACACTTGCCAAGATAAAGCAACATGAAAATTTGTAAACGAAACTCTTCTGAGCAGTATAAAATTGACTGAAAATAGTTTTAATACATTGTTAACTACGAAATTGAATGCAAAATATTTACAGAAGAGTATTCAGCCAATTATTGTTATTACTATTTGAAAAAGGGGAAAAAAATTGAATTTTTTTTTGGACAAATTACACCACTGGCCAGTTTTCTTCATAAGTCATCTTGGCTTAATCACAAAGTTAACCTACATCTTTTATCAGACGGATGATTGGTATTGTCATCCTTTACGAAACTCGTCGAATTATTCTGTTCCCTCAATAAGAAGACAAAAAGCTGAGGAAACTTCGATATATACACGATATGTCTTGACAATCAACCTTCAATTATTTTTTTAAAATTTTTTGTCAGCTGCTTCACTTTTTGTTACACCATTCAATGTGACTATAACTTTCCTAGAGCCTGAAATTCAATTATTAAATCAAAACCGACATATGTAGGTTAATCAATAATGACGAGGAAAGAAAATGTAAACAAACCTGCTCTATTTCTATGTTCACATAGCCAAATTCCTTGCCAGTTCCCCAGATTGAGCCGACCATCTGTTACTGGAATAGTTAAACTAGAGCCAATAAAGCATGCCTTGACGTGAGCAGGCTAAAAATACACAAACAAATTGATATAATTTCAAAATTGTGAAACTTTGTGTAGTTTAATACCATATCATCAGGTCCTTCACAGGAATGTTTATACGGAAGCCCCTAAGTAGAAAATTATTTGTAAGACGATAATATTCTCAACGCAGTTTCATGCAATTTGGTATAATATTTTGCCCTAGTGTTGAAGTTTCAGGATTTGTCATTTTGCAATTGGCCAAGTTTCACCAATCATTTAAAATTGTTTTTTTTTTTACTAATTATAATTACATAAATAACTCAAAACTTCCAATACCAAATAGCAAAATACCCCAACCAAACATATAAAACAAAAACAACACATTGACTAATTCTTAAAACAATTATTTTAGACAAATCAACATTTCTACTCATTACATCACATCACTTTTCTTTCTACTTTCGAATACTGACCTCTGGAACTATTTTATTCAGCATCATTTCAAAGTCATCTCTGCAATGAAAATTAAGCATAACTCAACACACAAATCCTCCCAAACTTCACCTTCAGTGCAGCACTCATTTACCTTACATCTGGATCCCAATTCTGAAACGAAAACAAAACACATTTATTACTCACAATTTCTATTCGCTTCACAATGCATAACTCTAACTTTCTACATTTACTTTTAAATAATAAATCTCAACGGTAAATTAACCTTTAACTACTAGCACCATAAATATCGTGCACATTCATAATTTAAGACATAATTACCTCATTCAAGGCTAGGCTGGCAGATGTGTGAAGAACTATCAAACGAAAAAAAAAATAAATAAATAAATAAATAAAATAAAAATAAAAATCAATCGAGGATATTTTATCTATCACAAATGACTGCAGACGTGTTTAAATTATTAAGCAAGTGAAAGATTAATCCCAAGACCCTTTAAATTAAGTTAGAAGGCACAGGTAACTAGGGACTACGAGAAATGTTGACTCACTTTGTACATGGCAGAGTCCGATGGAAAATTGTTGCATTTCTGGAATCGCTTTGAGGATTTCGTCCGTGACTAGATGACAACCTCTGTGACAAGGCCGGAGGTTAACTTTCCTCTGCAACCATGCAGAGCCGTACTGAATGCCCTGGTTCGAAGCAGCCATGTTCACCACACTCAGAAAAGGAATACTAGGCCTAAAGCAAGTTGAAGCCGCGTGGAAGTATGAGCGTCATCAAATGCAGCAAGTAGCACAGAAAAAATGGACTCGATTTTACCACTTCTAATACTTAAGAGCCGAAAAATACCATTTTAACACGGCTAATAAAGTCATACATTCCTTAACACACTGCACACTCACTCACAAGTCTCTGTTTCAGAGATTAACTAGTGACGTCACGGAAGTACGTAACGCCATTGGAACGGATGTGGCTGGAGTGTGTTTCGTGTGTTTGGCACGAGATGTCGCAGTTGTTTGTATTTTAACTTTCGGCGTGACATGGCAGGCTTGAATCGCGAAGCTGTATTAAATTTAATGCGAAAAAAGGAAGGCATTGAGAGAGAAATTAAAGTATTGGGTGAAGTGTTGGAGTCGGTAAGTTTAATTGTGTAAAAATTTTTTTTTTTGGATTTTTGTTGTATCCCATGTTTGTTTACAGCAAGGAAATGTCGGTTTGCATAGTCCATTAGTTGATAGTGAAGGATTTCCCAGAATTGACATAGATATTATGCAAGTGAGAGTTGCAAGGCAGAAAATAATATGTAAGTATCAGTAAAAATTAATATACGGAAGTAATTTTTATTTAAGATTTGCATTTATTTATTTAGGTTTGCAGAACGACTATAAAGCAATAATGAAAGAAATCGAAAAAAGTCTTCATGAAATTCACGCTCAAAATACTGGAAATGATTCCCTTAATCCTTCTACGTCCCACGACTACAATTTCGACCACGAAATGATGGATGTCGAGCAGTTAGAGAAACACAAACCAATTGCAAAAGTTGATAAAGTGATGAAAAATTCGCCCGCAGATTTAGCAGTAGATATACATGAAATAAAATGTAATTTTCACTTATATTGCACTAAAATGTCGCTTTTTCTTTAATTAGGGACTTGCAGAAGGTGACTTTATTATTAGGTTTGGTTCGATTTCGTCGCAAAATTGTAGAGGATTAAAAGATATCTCGAATGTTGTTCAACATTCTGTTGGGGTAAATGAAATATTTTACATTTGTTTTATTGTTTGAGATTTAATCAATCGTTTTCAATTAGAAATTGGTTCCAGTAACTGTGAAAAGGAATGAAGATCACGTTCACTTATCCTTGACTCCAAATACCTGGAGCGGCAGAGGAGTTTTAGGGTTTGTTTTATATAATTCAGTTTTACATATTGCATTTTTAATATAAATTCTTTCTTTTCAGTTGTAATTTGATGCCAGTGTGAAATTAACGAATATATTTTGCTCTATTGTATCATTTTATTAATTAAAAAATTAACTGCAAAACATGGCAATTTTTTCAGTTATAGTCAACTGAGTTTTTGTTTATTGCGATAAAAGCAAAACTATGAGCAGATCCTATATTTAAAAAAAAAAAAATAAATATTAATTATACATTTGAGAGTTACTAAACTTTTACACATATTTTTACCTTCATTTGGTTATTCAAGACGGCTTCAAACTTGACTAGATTAATTTGCGGTACACTGTGCACTAAATTCAATAAACTTCTGCTGATATTGTTGTCAGATGAACACTAAAAAAGTGTTCTGAATTCGGCCTTGCAAATACACCTATAAGTTCAATTCGATGGTAAATGTGTTGTGTCACTTTACAACATTCGCATCACTGTAGTTTGCGATGCGAATTGCGAAATCGCGTGCATATTGTTGTCGCGCCTATAATAGTGTGTTCACGTCATAAGGCTTGTATTCACTCATAAATATTATTCAGAAAATGATTCGAAAGTAAAATCTATTTAATAGTTTTGGTAAAATGCAATGTAAGTGCACATTAATACACGCAATTGGGAACATGACCAAATTACAGAACTAACAAGCAACAACTGAAATCGAATATGGAGCAAGTAATAGACGATATTACTAATGCATTGATCCGTGAATATTTAGTTACCAAAGTCAGCTGATTTTTATCCAAATTAAAATTGATTGAATGTAAATTTATAATTGTTTTGTCCTTTCAGAGATTATCCCACGCATATCATGCTTTCAACCAGGATAAGCCGAAAACAACAGATGCTTTTAATAAGAGAGGAGCGATTAAAAAAGCCCTACATGTTGATAAGTTAATGAACAAGAACAAAGTAAACAAAGTATAAATTGGAAAATAAAGTATTTTTAATAGAACAATGTTGCTGTTTGTACATTCTAGGATCAGGTGAATCCTCTTTCACCCATTTTAGAAGTTATCGTGAAACGTTTATTTGAAAACGACCACTTAGACGGATGTGAAACTGAGAAACAATCTCCGCCCACTGGTAAAAACACACAAAATAAATTAATTTTAATTTTTTATTTATGCATTTTAATTTTTCTTGCTGTTGTTTTGAGTGTTGCTACACTCAATCCTTCTACGTCCCATGACTTCAATTTTATAATTTTTAAATTTTTATTTATTTATTTAGATTTGAAGAACGACTATAAAGCACTAATGAAAGAAATCGAAAAATGTTTTTATGAAATTCACGATTCCCTTGATCCGTCTACGTCCCACGACTACAATTTCAACCAGGAAAAGATGAATGACGAGCAGTTAGAGAAACAAACACCAATTGCAAAAGTTGATAAAGTGATGGAAAATTCCCCTGCAGACTTAGCAGTAAGTATAAATAACAAAATGTCATTTTCACTTATGTACCTATATCCCACTAAGATACTGCTTTTTCTTTAATTAGGGACTTGCAGAAGACGACTTTATTATTACCTTTGGTTCGATTTCGTCGAAGAATTGTAGAGGATTAAAAGACATCTCGAATGTTGTTCAACATTCTCTTGGGGTAAATGAAATATTTTACATTGTTACTCTATTTGTTTCATCTTTTGAGATTTAATCAATCGTTTTCAATTAGAAATTGGTTCCAGTAACTGTACGAAGGAATGAAGATGACATTCATTTATCGATGACGCCAAATAACTGGAGCGGCAGAGGAGTTTTAGGGGTTGTTTTAACACTCACTGCTGTAATTTAATGCCAGTGTGAAATAACGGATATCTCTTGTTATCTGTATTATCATTTTATTAATTAAACAATTAACTGCACAACATGGCCAGTTTTTCAGTTACAGTCAACTGAGTTCTCGTTAACTGCGATAAATACAAAACCATGAGCAGATCCTATATGATGAAAAAAAAAAAAAAAAAAATTAATTCTCGAGTTGAAAGCTAATAAAATTTTACACATTTTTACCTTCATTTGGTTATTCAACATGGCTTCAAACTCAGCTGGATCAATTTGTGGTACACTGTGCACTAAATTCAGTAAACTTCGGCCGATATTGTTGTCAGATGGAACTTTACCTGCCTAAATACAAAAATAAAAATTACCAGTAAATCTATACCAAAAATCATAACATTATATTACAATAATATCTTCAACATATGAAATGACAATTTCCAGGTTATCCATTATCTGTTTATTGGCGTTTCGAACTTGCTCCAAATCAGATGTCGATTCAACAGTGCGTTTGGCACTGGCTTTGCCCTTATGAATCACATTAACTAATTTAAAAAATTAAATAAAAAATTAATTGACAATTTGTAATTAGTATCCAAACACATATTTACCTCCTACGTATTCCGATTCATATCCAACAATTTCAACCGGGTAAGGCGTAAACATTGTTCCATTGGTCTTGCCGGGGATTCCCATAGCAGTACTATATGAAAATTATCTCATTTAAAAAATATTTTATTTACTTTTGATTTTTTTTTAAATATTTACCTGATGTAAGCTTTTACCCCGATGCCACTATTCTGCAACGTTGTGTCAACAGTAAGATGAATAGGTTGGTTTGTTTCTCGAGCATAATATTCATGGATCAATAGCGATTGACTTGTGATCTCGTTGCCAGTCGCGTACCATCCCAAGATCAATTCATTGGGGTTGACCTTTTTGTGCAATTCGTACATATTTTTGGCGAACTCGAGATCAATCGCCACTTCATCTTCCGTCTCTGTATGCGGTACGCTGAAACAATTTGTAACTTCGACTGCGCCTTTATCGTGGTTTCCTATTAAAAGAAAAAATTGTGTCATAAAGTAGATGTTTACTGACAAGTGAGATCCATATGGACGATTTGTAGTCAAAGGATTGAATTAACTTTCAATCAGTTATATTCTTGTCATTACCTAATAAAGTTCCGATAACCCTGGAAGCTCCATCGTTTCTTCGTTCGTAGAAATCTACGATCGAAAATAAAACCACGGGATGCACGCGGACAACTAAACTCAGCGACATTTTGGATTTTGTAGTTCA
>JAQFZP010000106.1:0-62409 GCA_034695745.1 Geophilus truncorum | reverse complement strand
GCATAGGTCCAGCTCTGATAAATTAGTAGATGTGAGCAAAAAATGAAAAAGTGACCAAATGGTAAGTGTATAGTCTTGCCATTTGGTCACTTCTTAGCAAATTTTTCAACTTTCTCAAATCACTTCTGTTTATAGTAGAAAAGCTAGTTTTTGGTGCAAGTAGTTTAAAAGATATCGCATGCACACGTCCAGCTCTGATAGATTAGTAGATGTGAGCAAAAAATGAAAAAGAGAGCAAATCGTAAGTGTATATTTTTACTATTTGGTTATTTCTAAGCCAATTTTTTAACTTTGAAAAAAACAAAGAGAGGGGGCAAATTTGCTCCAGCAAAATTCATCTGTAACTTAGAAATCGTTATTGCTATTGCAATTTGGCCATTGGGAAACGATTTTTCAGCCTAAATTACATCTATTCTGCATTGTTTCATCCATTTCTAAGGACCAAAAAATTAGAAGTAAAATGAACCACTTAAAATTTGGTCGTTTTCAGCCCACATTTTTAGGTCCTTGAAATTGAATGGAACAAAAAGAAATTGATGCAATTTGAGCTGAAAAGTCTATTTCTGGTGAGAAAGAGAAAATTGAGAAAGAGAAAAGTGGTGCAAAAAGAAAAACAAAACACAAATAGTAAATAAACAGTTCTACTTTGGGTTCACTGATGCAACGGGTTGCCTTCGTAGCCGGGAAGGCACGTGCACACTGCCCAGTTAATGTTAACCCTACATTCGGCGCTCAATCCACAGAGTTATTATCAATCGCACGGGTCTCTACAGTCTTCCTTTATACACACCTTGTTGTACGAACAATGCATATGGCCGCGATGTCTTCTCCTATTATCAACTTGGGATAATATTTATGAAACTCTTCCCCGTCCCAACTCACCAGCCAGTAGGGATCACCAGGAAAACAGTACCAGTACCGGTACTCTAAAAAAAATAAACATTTTAATTACAATTTAAAAACAAAATAAAAATAAAACGAACCTAGTAGTGACTGCGAAGTGCGACTACTGCAGAATATAATTCCACGGTAGATATAACAAGGATTTTGATACAAAAGCTCCGAATATCGCTCTGATATTGACATCCATGCACGTAGCGATATGTTCCACACAGCAATTTTCCCAGTTGCTAAAATACAAATTACCTTAAAAACAAAATAAAAATTTTTATTAACAAAAATTTTAAAAAAATTTCCACATTTAAAACTCACTTTATCTTTCCATAATTTCCACTTCCACACCCAAGTGTGGCAAGAAACGACCGATGTTATGTTAACCCAACACCTCCTTATCGCATTTACACACTTTGCGAAGTGTCAAGTTGGTGGGAACTTCGGCAACGGCGAATGTCGATCCGAAACAACTGAAAATAAAATATTTGAATTTTAATTACAGTACGGTATAAATGTTTTTAACTCTCGAATCTCTCACCTCGTTTTTGCTATTGACATCTTGAGATCGTTGATGTGCCATATCAATTTACCACTGGTCTGCTGCTCGACTGGCATTAAGTAGAGATTGACGAAAGGTCCCATGACGATGAGAAAATCATGCTCAGTTTGTGCAAATGGCAAATTGGGTTCAGTTGCAATATGTACACTTAAGTAAAATTAACTTACCGCAATTGTATTGACGGTAAGGTCTACTGCTTTACCTGCAGCTTTATTTACAGCAGTCATGGTAAATTCAAAAAGATTGAATGCATAAACATATGTGAAAATCAGCAACAAAGAAAAAATAAAGAAATACCGGTATTTGGAACTCATTTGTATTTGTTTAGCTTCTGTACTGTGTAAAAGTGTAAAGTAAATGATCAATAAAAAATTAAGCTGTTTTTGCTGTTGATTGTTATTGCTAATTAGCAATTAGTGTCATTTCAATTGAGTTTAATTGCTAAAAGTACATATTTTGAATTTAATTATTAACTTATATTGCTTTGCATATGACGTCTCAATTTCGTTAAATTCAAAAGTGAAGAATAAAATTTTTATTTGTAACGCAATAGTCCCATTTCTGGACTTAGTCAGAGAATTTTTTTAATTTTTAGTTTCGTTATAAACCCCAATCCCGTAGCGGAACTGGGATTGGAAACGGAATTTTCACAGTCCCGTTATGTTATAACTGGCCACTTTAGACTTGTCTACATCAAACTTCTTTTCTTTTGCCACTCTGGTGGCAAAACTGGAAATCACAACTGCACTTTTACACAATTTATTTAGTTATACATTTTAATTTTAATACATAATTATACTTTTAACAGTCGCATATAAAGCTGATTCTCTTTCGACCTTGTACCTCACGGCCTCACCAGATTGAAGTGTTAGATTGTTTAAGGAATAAGGAGATTTCGTAACTGCCTCACCATCATGGAGCTTAAATTTATAATTTTCATTTCTTTCATATCACGATGTATAAAATTATAAAAGAAGCATTTTTAGCTATAAAGGAATTAAAGGTCATTAAGGTAGTAGTAATAGATTATCTTATCAGACAAAGAACAAAGTAGTAGTAGTAGTAGTAGTAGTAGTAGCAGCATTGAAAAAATTTTAAAATTATAAATTACTACCAATTGTGTATAATTTCATCAAAAAATGTATTAAAACAAATGTTAAAAATAATTTATTGCAACTTCAATCCTACTTACAGTTTGCATAAATACATGCATTTTATATACATGTTACAAACAATTCTCATTCTCTCGTCCATTGTACTATCATTAGTAAATTCTTGCGGGTTCGCGCAATCACCGTCAACTTATTACTGTCGAATCCAAAATCACAGCTTTGGATGATCCTATCTGAGACCTGACACACAGCTATTGGTTTCGAGTTCCAAAACTTGCCTATATTATCATCTGACGACGTGTGTTCGTAAAGACAGACTTTTCCCGTTGATGTTCCTATGACGATCATCCTGCGTTTAATGCAGATGGCCGTGATGTCTTCTCCCATTATCAACTTGGGATAATATTTATGAAACTCTTCCCCGTCCCAACTAACCAGCCAGTAGGGATCGCCAGGAAAACAGTGCCAGTACTCTAAAAAAAATAAACATTTTAATTACAATTTAAAAACAAAATAAAAATAAAACGAACCTAGTAGTGACTGCGAAGTGCGACTACTGCAGAATATAATTCCACGGTAGATAAAACAAGGATTTTGATACAAAAGCTCCGAATATCGCTCGGATATTGACATCCATGCATGTAACGATATGTTCCACACAGCAATTTTCCCAGTTGCTAAAATACAAATTACCTTAAAAACAAAATAAAAATTTTTAATAACAAAAATTTTAAAAAAATTTCCACATTTAAAACTCACTTTATCTTTCCATAATTTCCACTTCCACAATCAAGTGTGGCAAGAAACGACCGATGTAATGTTAACCAACACCTCCTTATCGCATTTACACACCTTGCGAAGTGTCAAGTTGGTGGGAACTTCGGCAACGGCGAATGTCGATCCGAAACAACTGCGGATAAAATATTTTAATTTTAATTACAGTATAAATGTTTTTAAATCTCAAATCTCTCACCTCGTTTTTGCTATTGACATCTTGAGATCGTTGATGTGCCATATCAATTTACCACTGGTCTTTTGCTGGACTGGCATTGAGTAGAGATTGACGAAAGAAGGTCCCATGACGATGAGAAAATCATGCTCTGTTTGTGAAGATGGTAAATTAGGTTCAGTTGCAATATGTACACTTAAGTAAAATTAACTTATTGCAATTGTATTGGCGGTAAGGTCTACTGCTTTACCTGCAGCTTTATTTACAGCAGTCATGGTAAATTCAAAGAGATTGAATGCATAAACATATGTGAAAATCAGTACCGTAACAAAGAAAAAATAAAGAAATAACGGTATTTGGAACTCATTTGTATATATGTGTGAATGATTTATTAATAAAGACGTTGGTCATCTACTGACTATATTCGGTGTATACTTTCAATCTTAATAGAGACTTCTACTAATTAGTTCTAATTTCTAACTTATACAAGTTTCAAGAAATTACGTAGCTAATTAAATTACAAAAACAAAGTAAAAACATTAGTAAAGTACCAGCTAGTGCACATCTGTCTCGCGGCGAGATATTTAAATTTGAAATTTTTTTTTCAAATTTCTCCCAACTACGACCGGAAGCGAGAACGCAATGACTACGCCAGCCATACAACTTTCTATCTTTGCTAGTTTAGAACTTATAAAGTTTAAAAGTTAAAACTTTTTTTTAATCACTAGGCGCAATAGACAATCGTAATTAAAAAAATGTTTCAAACTAGCAGAAATATAAAATTGGATTCAACACTGGTGTACAGTCTTACCATTTGGTCACTTCTCAGCCAATTTTTTAACTTTCTCAAATCACTTCTGTTTCAAGTGTTAAGGCTAGTTCTTGGTGCAAAGAGTTTAAAAGATATCGCATGGATAGGTCCATCTCTGATAGATTAGTAGATGAGAGCAAAAAATTATACTTAAGTCATTTGAAGGTCATCTGAAGGTCATTTGAAATTTATTTTAAGATCTTATTGAGATGAAGTAACCATATAGCCTTACCATTTGGTTTCTGAAATCGAATGAAACAAAAATAAATAGATGTAATTTTGACTGAAAAGTCCATTTCTGGTGTTAAAATCGCCATATCTGCAAGTGGAACTGAGTTATTTGAGAAAAACGAGAGGGGGCAAATTTTGCTCCATCAAAAATTATCTGTACCGTAACTTAGAAACTGTTATAGATATGGCAATTTGGCAACATGGGAAACGATTTTTCAACCTAAATTACATCTATTCTGCATTGTTTTATCCATTTCTAAAGACCAAAAATTCAAGGATAAAAATGACCAACTTGCTATTACCGTTTGAGCACTTTTTCATTTTTTGCTCACATCTACTAATCTATCAGAGCTGCTGGACCTACTGTATGCATGCGATATCTTTCAAACTCCGTGCAGTGTGCACCAAGAACTAGCTTTTCAACTATAAACAGAAAAAAAATTTTTGTAAGTCCACATACATGCTCAGTTTACAGTTTCAATTCATGCTTATTTTATTAATACATGGCGCCAGGATCGGCTCATTTGCGTACATTTTACACGGCATTTTTGAAATCCAAAATTAATTAATTTCAAGAAACAAGTTTGGAATACCGTAAGGCTTATTAAATTTTTAGACATTGACATTATAAATACCTATTAAAAGAATATCGCGATCTAAGCTGTGCAGGGAAGCAGCATAAACGGAAATCGGAGTTGCCATTTGACTCCATTTACGAGACACAACTGGATGTGAGCAAATGGTCGAACTATAAAAAAATAAAATTTCTCGTTTAATTAAGAAAATTTATGAGTTTTTAAAAAAAAACCTGTGTCAAAATGATTTGATAATGTCTACTGTTGAAATTGGTCGATTTCCAGTCGAGAAAAGTTTGAGAGAATTTGATAAAGTTACACACCAACCAATTCTTGCTTTGATTACCGTACTAAGAAATATTTTTGATTATAATTCGTACCCGGCTGCTTGTGGATTGATTCAGATCAGATGACACTTTGTCTATTTAGAGATAAACAAACACAATAAATAATAAATATGATATAACATTTACTGCGTTTTAAAAACAACAAGATATCTTTCAGTTTGAAATAGGAAAAAATCTCAGAAATGTCACACTTATTCCACTAATCATTCAAACAGTTTTAGTTTAGAGTAACAAGCTATAACTCATTTTGTATTAAATTATTAAATTAATTTATAAAGAAAAACCATTTACGGTTTCATTTGTTTTTTATCTATTATCTATTATTACTTATCAACGAATTTGTTATCTTAACTCTCAACACTTTTGGGATCGGCAAAACAGAAAAATTACCTTGTTCCGCGTCATTTATGCAATGAAACTCTCCTACACTTTTGTCATTCTTTTATGGGCTCATCAATGTTCAAATATAAGAGCAAGTTTCAACTATGATGAACGGAAATTGGAACAGGTTACACGAAACATAATCAACACCTTTCCTTCTAGCAAAAAAAAATTGATAGTTGATAATGATGAAAAATGGCCGCGTAAAATAGTAAGTTCACAACGGGAAAAAGAGTAGATAAAGTAAAAAAAACAAAAAAAACAACTGTTATTTACGTTATTAGAAATCAACTCATCCGTTTATGGAGACGTATACTGAAATTTGCAACCAATGTAGAAAAAACATGAACTGCAAGTTGAATATATCGGAAACGTGCTTGGAAAGAAAGGAAATTTGTTATTTGCCAATACTGGATATTTCATGTACAGAACTGTATTGTAAGTCATTGTAAAATCAAACTCCCTAATTAGGACCTCATATTTACTTTGATTGAATATTTTAAACCATTTGAAACAGTGTGTGACACAAATTCGCAGTGTCAGAGTGTATGGAACGGCGCTAGATGTAACAAACGCGTCTGCATGTGTGAATTTCCTTACGTTCCGAATTTCGCAGAACAAACCTGCAAATACTACTGTAAGTTCTAAATCAAATAATTAAATATTTGTAGATAAAATACAAACATATGTTTTACAGATGATTGGTCTGACCCTACTACAAAACCACCAAAAATCACACCTAGTAAAGAAACAACATTATAATTATCTTACGCTGCAAAAACAATCAAAAATGTTAAATCCATTTATAAAACTATAAAATAAGCATAAGCCATTGATTGGTCTTAGTTTTTGCAGCGAGTTTCAGTACTCAGACACACTGACATTGACTTTTACAGGACCAACAAAAGAGGAAATTTATGGTTTCGGAGTGCAAGGCTACGGTCAAAGATGCGTTTATTCATATAGCTGCAGTTGGTCAAGTGTAGTTTGCAGAGCCAACACGTGTCAATGTCCAAGTTACACAAAACCGAATTTCCAGACTCGAAGATGCGACAGAGTTTGTAAGAGAAAGCAACTTCAAGCGAGTTACCGTAAAATGGCACTTCCTGTCTAATTATACTCTTGAAATTTTATCGGCACCTATTACATCCACCCAAGTCGGTGCCCTCTAAATTTCATGCCTTTAATTCGACCGGAAGTGTAATTTCAAGCTGCTCTGAACTTCAATGCATTACAGTGAACTTCTATTCTACAGTATCTCTTATTTCACCCATAGACGACGACAACAGCTACAAAGATACGTCAAACAACAATTACGTTTTAGGAATAGGCCTTTCGTCCATATTCATAATAATTCTCGTATCAATTTGCATCTGCATCAGCAAAAAGTAAAAACAGAAATTAACACGTCTCGGAATTATAATAACATTAAATACCCTCATGTGCATGAATTTTTCTACTATATTTTCTCAAGACATTCTGACCAATCTCCGTCAAGCAGTAATGCTCGACCCATCGGAATGGAACGCACGAGCAGTACCCTCGAAATGCTGGCAGGACTCAACGATTTGCCTCCGGATTACTCGGATGTTTACATGGTCACCCCGCAGCAGAGAAACCACCAGCACTTCAATAAATTGCCAACTTACGAAGAAGCCCTAAGGCAAACCGAAGTAATCTTGCCCGTAATTCAGGTTCACATACATTTTAATTCCCCCTTTTCTTTTCTTTTCTTCGGAATTTACAGTGGAATTCGCAGACGCTGTTTGTAGCGGCCGAGGAGGAGGGGACGAACGCCGAAACTCGAGAATCAAACCCAAGGTCGTCACGACCAACTACCAGCCACCAAAATCCCACTGCTTATTCAGTAGAGACGACTGGTGAGGCGATTGGAATTAATCATAGTATTGAAGAGGAATCTGGGGCACGGGGAATTGTTAATAGCGGTTATGTTGTTTATTGAATGGCTTTAAATCAACGAATTGCATGTGATTATAATTTTTACAAATACTGAAAATTTTTTAAAAATATTGTTATTAAAATAAAGTTATAAAATTGTTGCTTTTATTACATATTTTATCGTATTGTTGTTTTATCCCATTTTTATAATTTAAGGAAAAAAATGTAATTTAACTCTGCTTAGTGGGCGTTAAGTTAAATCAGTGATGCATGTTTTCCTTTTCTTTTTCTCCACGCTTCACTTTCGACCTTCAGAAATCCATAACATTTCAAGATAAAATTTTTGTTCATTTTTTTAAGTTTATTTTATACAATGTATTGTATGTATAAAAAAAGAAAATTTATCAACGCGTGTCAAATTACCTTCAACTCAAAGCCAAGTCGAGTTATTTTCTCATCACTGGTCAATTACATAAGATGAAAAAAATCATTAATCATTTAATTAGAATTAAAAGTTAAAGAGCCATTTAATTACGTCAACAGCAACGCCACCTGTGCGTTGCATCGTGTGATATATTTCAGTCAATACTTGCAGTGCACCTGCTGTTGGGTGCAGTAAAGCTGTTCAAATACATTTATCTATGTAGAGTGATAAAGGGGTTTTCCGCAACACGAAATTTAGAAATGAAGGCGACAAATGAAATGAGAAACTGGCCCTGACCTAGTATTGACCTCAAAATGTTTTTCCAAAACAGGTATGGAAAAACATTAACAAAATTTTTTTCTTTGTATTTTAGATTGGCAACAAGAAAATATTAAAAAAAGGTAATAAATTTTTGTTATAAATTAAAATAGTTTTTTTTTTTTAAATTTTACCTTTAAAAATTTATTATTTTATTTAAAAAAATTATTACCTTTTTTTTTAATCTAATCTAATCTGGTTTCCAATTAAAGTCTTAAAGGGGATTTATAAAAATCCGAATAAAAAGAAAATACGTAGATATTGTCAAGTAGTGACAAACACTTCCCATTATCATCAGATTTTATTTTATCTTATCTTATCTTTATTCTTTACTCACAACTAAATAGCAATTTTAGATGATTAGACATGACTTTTAATTCTAATCGTTCTCCTTCTTTCACTGAAATTTAATTCATACATTGAAAACTAGTTCTCAAAGTGCCTGGCACTAACCGGAAGAACTGTGCGATTGCGTAGGTCGCCGCGATGGCAACTCACCTGGCGCCTCACCTGGATGGCACTGGCACCGAGTGGCGTCCTGTTCGTTTCCAGGCGCACCTGCTAGTTGTTGCTATGGCTTTTATTCTCTCCGTGGCACAGTCCCTGGAATTAGAGGGTAAGAAACCATTGATTTAACTAATTTTACGCTGAAATGAATGAATAATCAATTGATCTTCGCCGTTATCAATTGGGATTTTCGTGATTAGGATTTTAAAACTCACAGTAATGTTGTTTTTGTTGTGAAGGACACACCCACATGGAGCGCCGCATACCTGTGTAAATTTACAACGCTATTAAATTTCGTGATTTTCGTTACATCTATATTAATAACAAGATTCAAAATGTTTTTAAAAAAAAAATCACGGATTTTATTTTATTTTTTTCATTTTATTTTGCAATCGTGGCATGTTGTTTTTGGGCGGCGTTTAAGTTTGATAAGAAAATTTGTGGCTTTGTGATAATGAAGCGGCGAAAACCTTGAAAAGTGATAACATTTTTCTGAGAGAAAAATGAGTGTTTGGTTTTTTAGTTAGCGAGAAAATATAAACTTCAAACACAATGGGGCGTATTTCCTCGTTAAACACAATAAACAATCACACATCATTAGTTGCATCATAATCTTTCCACCATAAAATTTAACATCCTTATGTAAAAATCCTCAAAATTCACGCTTGTCCCATTTCCTCTACGGACCAATATACAAAACAAAACTGATTTCTCAATATCCTGTCAAAATGTGACACGAACACTTCAGAATATAAATATAATTTTCCCGGATGTAATAATATCGAAATAACACGAAAAATGATATCTTCTATTGTAAAAATTAGAAAAAGGCATGAAAGCAAGAGTTTTTACGCATTATCTCGTTATGGATTTTGTGATCAATTGTGGACTTTGCGCCATCTGTCATCAGTAAACAAAAACAAGATGTATGACCTTTATCAATAAATTATTATATTTTTCTCAATCTATTGGCAAAATTAACTCAAATCCTCTATCCACACATAACAGGAAAGAGAAAATTAGAGCAACAGGTGGTAGATAGATTAAGTACATCATCCATTTTTATGTACAACCGAAATAGACATGAGACACAATGTAAAATGACCGTACAGGATGTTGAACTTGTATTCAATGACTGTTTGATGTATTGGCCATTGAAAACCGAACCAAAACACAAACAAACTAAATAATTTTTTATACATGTCTCTTTCTTTGCATCTTTTTATCTCCACTCCTCCCCTTCCCCACCCAAAAAAACTGAATGATGATGCCGTGTATAGGAAAGTAGCTTTTGATCGATTTTCTAAACGACCTTTTTCCAAGGTAGCCACGTTATGTGGTTCGGTTGCCAAGCAACTCTTGTACACAAATACCTATTTCGTATTATCGGTCTGTTATCTGATTTTTGGGGGATAAGTCTAATAAATGTGAACCGGAAATAAATGTTTTCTTAAATGAATAAATTAAATATTCAGGGATTTAGTTGATAAAAATATATGAAGTGCAATTATCGTCTGTTTTTTTTTTTCAGAGAGAAAATGCAATACGTCCAGTGATTGTGCCGTGCTAGGAGAATTATGTGATGACAACAACGTGTGTCGTTGCAAACCGCCGACATGCAATCGACGTAAGTATTATTTAGGTCCCCAGTAATCCTTTTCTACCTCGAGACCTTGCCAATTGTTTGTCAAAATATCATGCCCAAAACTCCAGAGTCTCAAGGTAAATCCTTGGAAAAGCAATTCGCTTCCGGTAGAATGAAGGTCATCCAGTCTCTACTGGAAGACAAAATAAAAATAAAAAAATGAAATGAAATGCAACGTAATTTAAAAACTATTAAATACTCTGCACAGGTGTGCAAAGCAAAGTAATTTTTAAAGTAGAACGAATTAAACCCCAGCACTCCCTTTTACAATTTATTTCTCCAGAAAAATGTTTACCTCACTATTTGTTTATTTTTGTTTATTTTCTTCCGTTTCACCCTAGTGTTGGCTTTACCGTACAAATGTACAGAAGATGTAGAATGTGCTCAGATCATTTCTTTCAGTCACTGCATGCACCACTCTTGTTTTTGTCTTCCCGGATATAGACCACTTGCTTTCGGTCGTGCATGTGAACTCATAACTTTACCAGGTATTCGATTTCTTTCACTCCTTCCCTCAAACCTAGACATTGCTTTACAAGAAATCAATCTTATTCGACTTGATTGATTTTTTCCAGTTTCAAAACAATTCTTTTCTTTCCTCTTTCCAGAAACAACCAGTCCAAGTTCCTTGTGGCCTGTTCGACCCCAAGCGCCATACAGGCCTGCAGGAGAAACTGACTACTCGGGAGTGGTCAAAATGGCACTGGGTGCCGCCATAGTTATGTTGGCAGGCGTCATCCTTGCTCTAGTCTGGAATTTATACAGGTAAATTAATTTTCTTGAATGTTATAATTAAATTTTAAAATTTTATATACGGTGTTTCCCAGGGAGAGAAGAAGAGCCAGAAGAGCTCTGGCCGGACAAAACTCATCGTCTCGCAACAGACGGCAAAATCGGACGAACCGTAGAAACCGAAACCGCAGTGCTCAATCGGGGAACGATGGACCCGACAATCCGCCGGGATATGACGACGTCTTCTTCATCAGCACGTCCGAGCCGGGTCGAAGATACGAAAAACCGCCTTCGTACGAAGAAGCCTTGCGGGACCAACAAGTGCGTTACATTTAACCCTATTTGTAGGGATTTATTTAAATCAAACCCATTTATTCGCAGATTCCCATAGTCACTCCTCCTGCCTACATCAACTTAGGTTTCAACAGCGACGTGCCTTGTTCTGCCAGCTATTACCAACAATCTCCAACGGCGTCAACGCAAGAACAGGGGCTAAACACTGCCAATCCGCCGCTAAATGCGGCCCGATCAGATGCACAATTCCTAGTCGTGAGCAACATAATAGACAGACTTAAACTCAATAGACAGACGCCGAGTGGTGGCGCCATCAATTCAGGTGACAGTGCAACGGCCGTTGCTGTCGGTGACGAGTCTCCAGTGCCAACGTGCACTTTGCGAAGAACCAAATCTGGCCGCGCTCCAGATGACATTTGCCCGGTACAATGCGAAAACCTTGTTGACCAACTTGCAGTGCGCCGAAGTAATTCCAATCCAATTGCAACGGTGCGTATCGATCAATCGTCCAGCCCGGACCAGCCGCTCGATTCCGCTCATGTGATCAGTGACACATCTATCAATAACGACAGCTCCCCTGGTATTACACTAGACTCCGAATTAGTCTCAGTCACTGCTCATTACCAGCAGCGAGATGATGATGAAGCAAGTGCAAATCTCGCTATCGTTATTGAGCATAAAGTCTCCGATATATCCAACAGTTGAGAACTTCTCAATTGCCAAGTGCCTGTAATCAGGAATTATTAGTAACTTCTTAATGTTGAATATTAAGTTATTCAAGTTTAAGACATTTTCGACGCTTTTTCTAACCTGTTTATTTATTATCAAAGTGCCTTAGCCACAGAAGAAGGGCTTTATTGACAATTTTTCTATTAAAAAGTGAATATTTTGCAACCGGTAGTTAGTTAGGAAAGTAATTAAACCGTTGCAACAGGCCGGTTTTTTGCGCAATAAGTATACGGTAGGCCTATTTCGTTGGATTTGTTATCAAAATTGTGATCTTAGTTGCACTTATCGAATATATTTAAATTTAAATTCAGCACTGTTATTTTCATACAGATGATAATAAAATGAATAAAGATTGTTTCTTTTGTTATTTTCTGGTTTGAAATAAAATTTATTTATTTATTTATTGAAACAATAATTTTCTACTGAAAATAACACTATTAAATATCGACTTGTATACTTTGAGCCATGGCTATATTTGTACAATAAATTCCATTTCAAATACACAATTTATTATTTTATGAACTTTAATTGTATAAATATTAATAATAATAATAATATTATTGTAACTTAAATTTCTGATTATATATTGATTATATATTTCTCGTGACTGATATGTGTTATAACATAGATCTACGTATAAACTACATTGACAAATTCATACTCAATCAATTTCATTATTTACTTGTAGGCACAGTTAATTTTTTTTTTACCTTATTTTGATATGATTATTATAATTCCTTGATTTTATTTTCTGCAAAAATTAACATTAAAGCTAATAATATCAACCAACTATACATCTAAAATAACTTCTTTTTTAAGTGATACAAATGCATCTTGATTAATTCTATTTTCCACCGACGGATGGCGTTGTAACCAACAAAGTATTAATTAATTGCAGACGTTACCTTTAGATTAAATCGAATCAAGGAACGCAGTGAATACCAAAATCCCTTAAACTTCAATCTAAAATTTTAAATTTACTTTGATTTAAAACTGATGTTGTTTAGCACTCGTAACCGTACATCAAATTTTATCGCCTCTGCGTAAAAATACCCTACATTTCAATGATAGATGCAAAAGTCATAATATTACAGTATACTTTAGAATAATTCTGTACATTGTATGTGTGGCCGGAAAAAAATGGATGGTTATTGTTATTTAACTTTGTAATCCACAAATTTCCCATTAATTACAATTTGAGTAACTAATTCATCATTTAAACCTAAAGTTTCTTAGATAAATTTCAAATATCTCCAATTTTTTTTAATGTTTTCAAGGTTCTAATGATATGCTGGCGACTTTAAAGTACCGTACACAAATATTGTAAAACTTGAGATGTGTAAACCACAAACAATTTGACTACATTCGGAAAAGAAACAAACTTTAAAGAAATATGGTAAACATTTTCTTAGTATACAAGCACTGTATATGTATATCCAAAAGTAACAAATCCTACCAAAAGTCTGTCACTCTGTTCTAAATTACTTTTAATCACTTTGCAACATCAAATAAATAAACATCAAATACAAATTGACGTATAATTGATGCACTTCAACGACTGTAAATTTATACAATTGATAATTCAATTAATTACCACACACAAAGTGAGGGCGCTAATGGCGCAAAATAGTAAATAATAAGTGACAGATTCCTGATAGATTAGTTCACTTCAAACACTTCTAAATATACACATATTCATTGATAATTATATAATAATATGTAATATCAATTATATTCTACACCTTTAAGTAACAGGAAAACAAAAGCAATCATTTTTAAAAACGTTATGCGTACTGTGACGTAAATTGAAATGACAACTTTTACTTGCCTCGCCATAAATTCATGCAAAACAACGAATATTATTCTTTTTTTTTTATCACAAACACTAAAAAGAAACACCGTGCACCAACACCAGATCGAGCACTTTATAAATGCCAAAATATTTTTAAGCAAAGTATAAAGGTTGAAGGAAAAAAGAAAACAGCGCACACGCATCGAGATGATAAATGTAAAGCGAAAACAATGAAGCGAACAATTTTTTATCAGAACACATTTTTCAAAATAACATACATCACTTTCCCAAGTGTTTAAGCGGTCAAATACGGTACAGAAATAAGAGCGAAGGAGACAGAAGTTAAAGTTAAAGTCAAAGGATTAAATGTTTTTAAGATTACAACTTGATTATCACCCCGCAAAATAAGCAACTGCAAAACTGCCACCGGAAGCTAAAGGCAGGTAGATTACACAAGTGCAGCGCTGTACATCGTTTTTCACTCAAACAACTACATTAGCTACTTTTTTTGGCAGCAAATACCTATTACAAATCATCCGAAACACTTTAAGCCGCCGTCGTACGGTGGAAAAGAATTGTTTTAAGCTCTATACATTATCATTATTCCATCCATTACACCACGTTTTATACAATGCAAGCAAAATTTTTTCCCCTTATCTAAATCCATACTTTCATTTGTTATTTATTTAATCGAACGTGATTTTTCCAAATATGAAATTGCCCGGGGACTTTGGGTCGTCAGACGTGAAGTATTCCTTCCACAGTTTTCGGAAAAAATCCTTCGTCACTTTAACAGAGTTGTTCTGTAACGTAAAAAGAAACAAAACACTGTGTAATAAAATGGAAAAACAAAACAAAACAAATGAAAGTATATAAGATACCAATAAGGAATTCATGAATAAAACAAAAAATTGCTAAGTGACTTTTCTTGAAAGCTCTTACGTCTCATTTTCTTCGGTTTACTAGTCACCCTACACTCAAGGCAACTATATTTGAAATAAAACTCCATTTCCGAACTGGATTGTCATCGAATTATTGCTAAAAACCCATTTAGGTCAATTAAATGTCCGTTAGCAAGTAAAATGAGTAATTAAACCTTAATTACATCACCATTCTCCACTAAACCCGATAGTGGAAACTGAAAAAGCTACTTCTGACATAAATCCCTTAATTGATGTCACCCGACATCTAACGAAGACTGAACAGAGCAAAAAAAAAAAATTTTTTTTGTCTTTCCCAGTGCGAAAAAATATATGGCTTGGAATGAATTGCGAAAAGGAAACCATTTTGTGCCAAACATTTTCATCAATTTGCCCCGCGTTTCCTCTTCTCCTTCATCCCACGACGTTTATTTATCACGGTCAGCAAATGTGACATCGTTGCCACATCGGCACAATTTAGCCGCCATCGTTGTCATTGCCAACTGAATAATTTCTTGGCACGCCATTATAATGCTTTCAAAAGGAAAAATGATCCTTTTTTTCATTCTTGGCTGTGAAGCTGAAGTTCACTGATGTTCCATCAATGAATGATTCAATTTACGCGTAAAAATAACGCAACGACCAATTGAGTCGCAAACCACTAAACATTTTCTTCTTCATCAATGTTCCTTTTGGTAAATACGGAACTCGCACCTGGCGTCATTAATCATGTCGAGCGAGGCACAGGCAAGACTGTTGCGTTCGGCAAAGAAACAACACGAGGTGAAGACTATCAAAACAAGCCGGATCCATCAAGGTGTCTTTTTTTTTAATTAAAAATTAATCAACTTCTTTTCCCTTCTTACGTAATTATTTCCCCCAGTCGGTCGGAGAGAGATGTAAAACGCACTTACTTGAGAAAAAAGTCGAAATGCTTGTCGACATTCGTCAGCTGGTATTCCATAATGTGTATACACGGAGATAAATTCGTTCTCATCAATTATGCCGTCTCCTGCATCGGAAATAGAAATAATCGATAAATTAAGCCGATTTGCCAACTTTTCAATGTTGCAAACACGACTGGCACACGGAAAGAAATCGAATTTTTCATTAGCCACACATATAACTTATCCCATCAGATTTGACGCTAATTATTTTTTACGAGTCGACTTACGTGTGCGTAATAATCCATTGCGAGCAAATAGCGTCTTGCTTTAACGAAAATCAATAACGTCTAAATTTTGTATGGCATTTCAAAGCACAAATTTCACATTCTTCCAGAAAGAAAATGTTGCTATGACAACCTTCACTTTTCATTTATTGATTGCTTAACCTCTTTTTATTTTTATCCCCGTTTTGTTTTGAATAATTCGTCAAACTTTCCGAGATTTTGCAAAAACATTTATACATCCATACCTGAAGTATCTTCGAGATGAAACATAAAATCCATGTATTTGTTTTGCCAATCTTCTTCTTGGTTGCTGTCCTTCGACCACATTTCGTACCATTCATCAGTTGTCACTTTATCATCGTTGTCGGTATCGGCCTTAGTACGAAGTATTTCCCAAATGTGCATTAAATTATCGTGCGTCTCCCGATACTTGGCGTGTTTTTCATCCCATCCGCGCATTCTGCAAGTTTTCTGTTCAAAAATTCACAATTTATTAGTGTAAAAGGTCGAGCTCTCAACTTAAAACGTTTTAAAAAAATCTCTTAAATCGTGTGAGAAGAATCGTCTCCACGACAACGCCATTAAGGTCGCAAAGCCAATCAAAACATATTCAATTGAATCTCATTTTTTTTACTCTTCGCGTTCGATTTATTCTTGCAAACGAGTGAAAATTCAAATGATACCGATATTTTCGCGTATTGGCTTTCATCAAGACTTATTACTAATACTTGCCGTGTTTTCATCTACCGCCCACCGATTTAACTGTAAAGTCAAACGCCGGAAACAGATGCAAGCATCTGGCAGCATATAAAGCTTGGAGAAAACTCCTTTACTGAATACTAATCAAAAACAACTCGAAAGCATCTGTGATGTGCCATAAAAGAGAGAAGAGTGAAGAAAAAATTATTCATAAGTGAGATGTGCTTTAAAAGAAGCGAGAATTAAAAAAATGGCAACATTTAATTGACGTTTTGATTTATATCAGCTTCACTTGAGCTACGTTGCTCTAAACAGCGTCATTCACTTTATAAAGTCCTTATTGAATTTACTTGGGTTATATTAATTTGTAAAGGCTGAATAGAAGCTGCTGTCTTAATCTCTACGTTGCCAAAGGCGATCAAACGACGAGACAAAACGCTTTAGATACCGCGTTGAATAATAAAGTCAAAGTTTGGAAATTATGTGTATTGTAAGCGAGAGAGACAAAGAGAAAATGTGAACCAATAGGGAGAAAAAAATGGAAATTTTTGTAAAATTATGCAGAAAACTTGAAGTGTCTGGGGAAATTACCACGCGTTGTCAACCAGTGAACTCATGTATTATAATTGGGAATTTTCAAAAAATTGTAAAAATACGGTACATGTTGTTTTTAACATTACGGTAAGATTAACATTAATATTAAATATACAAAAAAAAATTTGTTAAAAATTAAACAAATTTTCCTAGTACTTCTCTGAGGATTTATTCCGAGAGCAAATTCTAACATTCTGTTAAACTCCACCAATGTAAAATCGAATGGAAAAAGTGAAAATAAAAGAATAAAATTTGAATCTCCTTACCATTTTTTCCAGTCGCATTACAATAACAACTGTTTCTGAATCAGGTTTATTCAATTAGCACATGGTTTCACGACGTTTACTAAAGCTTTTCAGGCATGAGGAAAAACCCATTCAATTCCCAGGCCTCTTTCAAAAACGTGAACTGCATAATTCTACGCAAAGGTCTCTCGGTACATCGAAAATAAATTTACCACGCATAAAAACTTTAAGGGACACATAAAACAGTCACACGCCAGTTGGCGTTTACCTTTCGACTCGTTCGGTGCCATCAACTTGATAAAGTTGCAATTTAAATTTGAATATGATCGATGAGCACAAAATGTTCACATGAAAATTATTTAATTAATAATAAATTACATGCTTAAACTGCCTTTTAATCTTATACACAGCTGACTGTATAGAATTTCATTTGCTGCGTTTCATATTTTAAAACTAGTGTTGGCAAATGTTTGCACAGAACTACTTTATAAATCATTCAATAAACCCAACATTTCTCTTCCTCTGGGCATCTCGTCTGACTCCACTTAACGTTTCGTATGATAGAAAACAAAGTTTAAATTCAACCTACCTCCACTGCTAATTCGAAATCTCTGCCTTCTATTGTACCACTGTGATTGGTATCTAAAATCAATAGAAACATTGTAATTTTAAAAATTAAAAAAACACTTTACTTACCAAAAAATACATTAAAAACATGAAGTAGTTTCTTTTTTCTAAATTCTGAAATGGACATGGCGCTAGGATCCTGCAACGATTATATTTAAAAAAAATTAATTGATGCTTTTATAAATTTGAAATATAAATCTTCATATATCTATCATGTATCTATCCTTAGGCTTAGTTCTTCTAAATTAAATTTCAACAACAAAAAAATCACAAGATCACTCATATTACCTTTTTTTTTTTTGTAATTTAGAAAAAAAATCTAATTTAAACCTTTCTTTTCACTTGTTCAGTTATTACTACTGTACTTTCTATCCTGGATTTGTTGAAGTTCTCAAATATCTTTACCTTTAACACAAGATTGGTTAAGGCTCTTTCTCTAAAAACAGACAAATATAGAGAAAAAAAATGTCTTTCAAAATAGAAAATGAAATTGAAAACTCCCAACTGGAAAAGCACAAATTTCAGAAAATGTATTAAAATTACAATACTCAACAACAACAACAATAAATAAATAAATAAATAAACATGGCAAACTTTTTCAATGCATTAAAAATGGAAAAAAATGGCGACCTCCGTCAATCAATCATGAGTGATAAATTGGTTTCATAAAGTGAATGATCAGTGAGTCAGTGCTAACCTTTTTAAGTCCACCAGTGGGAGAACCCATCAGGGAAAATTAAAAACCAAGGTGATAAAATTTGATCTATTTCACTTATCCTGACACTTATTAAAAAACTAGATGATAATGCAACAGTTTTTATGCCAAAGACACACTCAAAAACTTACCTAAAGTAATTTTTATTTATTATTTTTTAATTTAAATTTTCAAACCCAGAGGATTTAATCTCGAATAATCAAGCACTTGAGCACTTCTTTATTGCTTCACCCACATGTTTATTTCCACAATTCCCAACGTCTAGTTTAATTAAAAAACAACAAAAAGCAAACAGTGACACACACTTTGCCCTACACATAAACGTTTTTAATATCACATCAAACTATAAAAGCAGCACACGACAGCAACGACTCTGATCTTACTACGTACCACTCGTTTCTAAACACCACAACAAAATAAAAAAACAAAAACCCAACCCATGCATCACCATCACACCCTCACCTTAGTGTCTCTTGCTCTTTTGGAGCATCGGCGCCATTTGTCAGCCATTGAACTTAATCACTATTGAATTAAAAGCAACACCAACTGAAAGGAAAAGAAACAAACAACAAAATGATAAAGTAAAGTAAATAAATCACGCAATTAAAGAATTGAAAAGAAAACTTCCAAGATAAAAAACGAAGAAAAACACAAAAACAAAACAGACGAAATGAAATGAAGCAGTTGATGCAAGATAAGATCATTTTCTAAACCAGTAATCGCGAGACGGTTTTACACACGTAATCCTTTGATTCCACACCAACCTGCAGCAGATGTGAGATTAAAAACACCTCTTTAAAACAATATTTCAACATCTTCTGTCATTTTACAAAATAAAATTTATTTTTAATAAATCACCACCAATTTTTGCCACTATGATTAGATTCCGCGCTTCAGGTAATGTTAAACCAAACATCCATTTTCGTCTATAGTGCTATTTATATCATTTTTCCACTCATTGTATTTTCCAACCAATTTTATCAGCAGTTTTATTGCTTTACTTCCAGCGTTAATAAATTTTCTTGGATTCACTTTCTACCATCTTTAATTACAACCTCAAAGAATAGGAAAAAAAGAAATTGAGGGGTACAAAGTAAAGTCAAGCCAATTTGTCTTATTTGAAAAATAGGCGAAAAACAAAATAACAACAACTATGCATTGATCTTTTTTGCTTTCAAAATAGTTGATGACCTGCTTTCCTACATTACAAAGATGAAAGACGGAACAGCCAGATACTTAATTTTTATTTTATTACCCGTAAATATTTATCTATTTCATGATTGACTTCAGTTTTTAGTCGTTAAAATGCACATCACGCGATGGTCATAGATTTCCTCTTCTTCGCCCGCAGTTTTTATCAGTTACTCCCTGATCAGGAGTCAGCTAAACACCAGGACGAATTCTCACACTTAAAAGAAAAAAAAAGGAGAAAGGAAAAATAGTGAGGTGAAATATTTATGGGATGTTAGACGTTACTCTCTTGAAAACTGATTTTGCTATCAAGTGCTGTGATTCAATAAACACCCACTTCTCATTCGGCACCAGCGTTTGCTTCGAACGAGGCAAACATTTCTACAAAAGCCTCGAATAAAAAAAATATTGTAAATTCTTACAATAACAATAAAAAATAAATAACACACAACTCAAATCTCTTTCCAACTTTGCTCTTTGCCACACAACTTGATCTTCGCCCCAGCTTAAGCTCCGCGAGAGGGCGTTCGGGCAAAGTTTACAGATGTATTAAAAGGGATAAATATTTTTAATCAAATGTAAAATTAATTATGAAAGATTTAGAGAGTGGAGATAAATATTCGGATTTTAGATGTGTTGTTAGTTTGAGTTGAAGGCTGGTAGCGAGGCCAATGGGTTTTAGGGATTTGATGTGATGTGAATATTGCTACGGAGTTTCGAGCGCGATCCTCCCACTGGGAAGTCAATTGCCAAAGCATAATTCAGTGGTGAAGTGCAATTTGAAAACCACACTACGAAAACGTGAGCGGCACCGAGTCAAAGTGAAAGACAAGTGTGACATGGATTGGCGTTGCGCCAGAATAACTATTGCTAAGAAGAAAGTGAATACTTTGTGCCAGATAAGCAAAACTTCTTGACGCGAACAACTCAATCTTATATCCGATAAAAGAGAGAAAAGCCACGGTCACTGTCAAAATTTGCTTGATGGATGCAAAATTTCAATTCTGTAAATTGAGTTATTGCACTTATTTCTCATTTTACAAGAAATAACATTTTTTTTTAATTTTCAATACCAAGCGCTCAATAAAGAAAAAATCATAAACCGTAAATACCTGTACCTAGCAACGGACACAAATCTCATTTGATCCAGATGAATTCTTCTCAAGTAGATAACTAAATTGACCGCCTCATGTCTACTTTGCTGCACAGCTTTGACGCTGTGCAGCGAAGCCCGTGCACATTCTAATCATTTCATGCGGTAAACACACTTAAAAGTGTATCTCCCAACTTTGAAATCTACAGCAATAAGTTTACTTTAAATTGCACTCATTTTTGTCATATCTGACATCTGATTTCATTCTTACATTCGCATGATAAATGAATTATCAGCCAAAAGCCATCAGCGCGTGACGGACTCGGGAATTTATTATTTGCGGACAACTAATTTAATCCGAACGCATCGCGCTGAAAACTTTGATAAGCGACTCAACTTTATTAATCTTGCAACGACAGTAGAAAAACTTTCATTACAGCTACCTCGGAATACAACAGACATGCAGTGGTATTGGCATTAAAAGAGAGGGGAAAAAAAGGATAGTAATCGTCTTAGAGCGCCCATGCGTTTCGTTGGATGCATTGAAACGCGAAATCTCAATTCAATATGAAGGCCAAACTTCGCTATTTTTCAGCATTAAACCCTCAAGCGTAATAAAATTTGCCATTTTGTTTTGGGAAAAAATTAACCCACTCTGATTGAAAATTATTAATACAAACACAACGCATTGGAATTGCATTCAAAAGTTAGAAAAGTTACATTTTAAAAAAATTCTCTAAACACGTTAATTAATGACAAATTGCACACAAAAAAATAAAATCACAAAATATTTAATTCCCATGTCCTTCGTGACTGGCAAGTTATTTACTCAATTCAACGGCGTCGTCAAGTGCAGGAAAAAAACGCCATAATTGATGCAATTTGTAAGTGAAACACTTAAAACTGCAAATATGAAGCTTAACTTTGACCTTTTCCCATTTAATAATGCAGTGTAATTTGACGGTAGCATGTGTAGAGACTTGATTTTTTTCCAGTCGTAAAACCACTCTTGACTTCCCCTCCCTCCTTTGCACTTAATGACAGGGTGTTTTCCTCCGAGCTTGCATGGAAATCATGCACCTTCCCTCTTGTAATGGCTTTTTATATAGATTTAGTACTTTTAATCTCCTCTCCATTCTTACCTTACACAACATTTACAAGTTTAAACATGCAACGATCGCTGAAAAAAAAAAAAAAAAAAAAAAGTGTAATTTTTTTAGGACTTAAAGCTATAAAAAGGTCAAAATGACCTCTTAGGGTTAAAAAGAGGTTGCAGGAAACGAATCATCGACCGTTTGATGTGAAGTGGCGTTGGAGGGTTTAAAGGTCGGGTCTAAACAAGCTGAGTGACTTTTAACTTGAAATTGCGATCAAAAAGAATAAAAGTGAGGGGCTGAGAGTGGGTGTGAGGGCGGGACGAACGAAATTGCTGTTGGTCCTCCTTTGCAGCAGTTCCAATTAAACGAGCGCTTTGTGCGCGCCCTCCATTGAGACTTCGGTGGCATTTCAGTCCCTGGAGGTCTTTGCCTTCATTCAAAGCTTCAAAAAACGAAATTGACTTTTTCCTTTGCAGAAATGGACAGATGCATGATGGGAAAATAAATTCATAAATGCTACAATTATATCGACTGCGAAGAAGCCGATGCTCTAATTTCCTCCAAGATTGTTTTTTAATTAATTGCACACATAAAAAAATTAATTATTTTCAAAAAAAAAATCAAAACCAAAGTAAAACAATGAGAAAGGAAGAAAAAAAACACAATTGACGCGAAACCATTAAGTTGACTTTAGATGTGCAGAATCATGGCGCTATTTTTAATCTCAAGCCTAATGTTGTTGTTTTACAAGCGAATTTTCCAATTTGCAGTCGGAAAAAGCCAAGTACACGTCGATGCAAAAGAGAAAGTTTTTTAATTGAAAAAATGTTTAATTAAAATTCGGGAAATGGAATTTCATTTCATTTCCATTCGGTATTTCATTCTTTAGAAAGAATGAAATATCGAATGGAAATGAAACAGCTAATAAAAGAGCTATAGTTTTCAAAATGTGCAGCGGAATTGTGTAGGTAGATTCTAAGACGCAATTGTGTCCGTACCCGCATCGCACAAAGATTACGTTGCAATCGATGGGTCACTCTTTTATCCAACATTCCATCGTTAATTGTAATCAGCGCTATGGAATTCAATCACAAACTACTGCCAAATTTCTGTACAGAATTGCCCCAAGTGGCAAATTTCGCGAACAATATCTAATTTATAAAATAAAATGGGACTATTTTTCAGTTGAAGTTGAAAGAAAAAAGAAAAGTGGTCAATTTTTGATGGAAAGCACAAGCTGAAATGCCCTTGGGACGCTCATTTCGAGTGGATGGACGTCTATCACAGCTGGGGGTTCAAAGGAGTAAAAACAAACAGTACGGTACAAGAACAATTCATTTAAAATGTTTTACATTAAAATAACATTAATGTTTTAAATCAATGTAAAGTGATATAAGCTTATTTAAAGTAAAAAAAAAAAATAAAGAATTTTCTTAACAAAACCTGCTGTGACAACCTAAGGTTTTTTTAAGCTTTAAAAACTGCCAACAGGTGTCAATTATCTAGTTCATCCAGACGAGAAAAATCAATTAATTTAATTTTTTTTGCAACATACGACTGAAAAAACACATGTCATAATGGAAAACTTAATTTTTTTTCCTCATTCTTTAAGGTGTGTAATTTAATTTTGAAATTCCCCATACCTATTTTTAGAGGGGAAAAAAATTAAAACTTAATTTTTACTTTTATTTTTTTAGTCTACCAAATGCACTAAACTTGTAGCAGCACTTTGCAAGAAGAAAACCAAGTGTCAAATTGTAAATGGAATTCGCTCGACCAATCATCCCGTCAACTTTGATTTGACTCGCTAAATTGGAAGAAAGGGTTAAGAACGATTCGAGAAAGGATCCACTTTCATTCTGGACCCAGCCAATCATTTACATTTCCACCTAACGTCGTGACGTCACACCTAATTACGGTTTGCCGCGAAGTAAGGAAGAGAAACTTGAACTTGTTCAACATTTGCTCGTCTCGTCTCTAACTTTAAATTATCGACCTTCAATTTCAATTATGACTTCATCTAATGCCCTCAGATTACAACGGAAAAACAACAAAAGTAAAAAAAAAATCAAACAGATTACTATCAAAGTTAGAAAAAAATAGAAAAATAAAGATAAATTTTTTTAAAAAAATATTTTTATTTTAAAACCATTGTTATTACCTAATCATTATCATTAATCATTTATCAACTTCCAATCCTATTAGCACTTTTCAAAACTTTAACTCAAATAATGAGATTTATCTGAAATTACTTTCCTGCATTGCATTTGTGTTTGAAGGAAAAGATCGGTCTTAGCCCGGCTTACCTTAGACGACCGTGTCATAAGGGTCAAACGTACTACATCTGCAGCGTTTGAATTTCACATGAATAAACCAATTTAAATTCGAAATCCCGTTCACTTTAAACATAATGCTCAGAAGAATATGTACGGAATAGCCATTTAATTGAATTTTTCCTAACAAATTCAAATAACTTAATTCCTTCCCATCGATTCTCGGTTTCTAAGTCATTAATAAAATATTTATTTTTCTTGACGTGTTATTATAACATTTCATGTCACTTGAATAAATAACTAGCTTCCCATTCAAGTGTAATGCGCGGTGGAAAACAATATCAAAACAAGCTTTTTCCCTTTTCATTTCTAAAACAAAGCTCCACCTTGAGAGAGAAGTAAACAGAAACACCCTTCCGACTCCATTATAACGCGTTAAACATGCAAATAAATTCGCATTTCAGAAATATAAATAAATAAAAATATGGCATTTCCTCCCAAATACAACTTTGCACAGAACGCGAACCTTATATTTGCATCGATCGCTTTAAACCCTTAAATAAAAACAACATTATCGATCTGCAGTAGGCTCGGCGTTTGTGTGACCTAAGAATACCAACACACAATTTAAAAAAAAAAAACACCATAAAACAGAATTGAATAACTCACAAATACCTAAGCATCACTTTTAAACCCATTCCTTTGCCAAACAAGAATTTCAAACATCCAAAGCTTTCAAAACAAGCAAAACTTAATTTGCCTTCAACAGGTTAAAAAGAAAACCAGAGTTATAAACAAGATCAAAGTTGATAGACGACTACACACTCAAGCCTTGAGAAAAGCAAATAAAGTAAAAAGGACATGAGATAAAAGGTAGGGGATGTATAAATAAAGAAGGTCGAGATGAGTTCTTAAGACTTTTACTTTACAGGGGAAAAAACAGATGAGTTTGCTCTTTGCTTCTTCTCTCCTCTCACTCTCTTTTGTTTTTCCCCTCTTTTTTTCGAGGTAATGTAATGTAAGTAGTGTGAGATCAAGCTTGGCTATCAGTAAAATACACTTCTCAGACCCTTATGTGATGTTGAGAGCCGTTCGATGGGTCTCGAAGGGCTTTGTTGCTAACTTGAAATGTAATTATGAAACCAGCTTAATTTTCTGCCGGATTCTCGCTACCGTTGTTACTTGTTAGAAAATAATTATTCTCTACTTCCTAGACCCGCCAAATATACAGAGTGGATTTGAAGTAAGCTAATTTACGAGTGTTGCATGAAAATCGATGGTAATTTAGGACGAAATATTGTGCAAAATAAAAGATTGTTTTTAAATTAATTATTTCCTTAGATATTTGCGTAAAGCCAATCAAGGGCTTATGTTGGTCTTAGTTACCGAAATGCTGGATGTCATCAATGTTAATGCTCCATCAGTCATCATATTGATCTGTTAGCTGTTAAAGCAGATGAAATGCTCGTGATTGAATGTGACAAATTCGTCGATGGGATTTCTTTCATTGCTTTTATGTCTTGTTGTTTGTTATTCCATTTGCGCCTACGCACGAACGTGATGATGGGCGCAATGTTGCTACAATATTGGTCGAGTATTGACTGCGTGTTGAATTGTAATTAATTAGCTACAAATTACAACGTTTAATTTTGTTTGAGCTTTACTTGAATTTGTTATTAAGTGTTTATGTCACCAAAAAGTCGATAATTCTAGTTTTAGTCTCATATAAAAGTACAAAATCAAAATCACTACATTTACATCAGTAAACAACTTTTTTTTTCAGACTAATATAATGACAACATCCAGTTTCCATGTACTTGTATAAAAATGTTTGCAATTTTTTCTATGGCCGTAATGAAAAGCTTACGGGCAAGCACGAGCTGACGTCACAGCTATAAATATCACATACATTAATCTACCACAAACATTGAATTTAAATTTCTAAAACAAACACAAAATAAAGGTCATAAAGTAGAACTAAAATCCAAAACCAAATAAAACCCCACCACTGACATAAACTATAGAAAATCTATTTCCAGCTTTTACACGGATTCGAATATTTCACACCTTTATTATTTCTATCCCTCACACTGCAAATTCCCAAACCATTTCCGGCAGCAATCCGAAGCCAACATGCGTAACATCATCCACAATTGTAAACGACTCGTTTGCATTTCACTGTCAGGGGAGATAAAAAAGATACACAAAGTTTCCTGGTTCGAAATCCGAATCTGTTTCGCACACTGTCGACAAATATAAGAGACGTTCAAGGCTAGATTTGTGTGTACGAGCCAAGCACAGATTGAATTCTACTTCAAATAGATATTTTTACAATCAATACCAAAGAAAATGACTTTTTCAGACTTCCATGTTATACGTGTATCATATTTTCCTTAACCCGTCGCGTCTTTTCCATCTCCACACACTTTTGTGCTGGAGGGGATACCGAGAAACAAAAGCAGCCAATTATCTCAGTTCATTACGTGATGGATTTATTCATCCTCTCTATTTTAGAAGCCCTTAACAGACTTCTTCATCTAATTCTATTTTCATTATTTATCGTCGTTTTATGTCACTCACGTGTCTTGAGTGGATTTTCCCTCCCAATTTTTATAATGGCTTGCAATTTACATAATTATAAAAATGTTCAATTTTAAACTTTTTTTTTTTTTAATATCGAATAGGGAAAGCTGTTATGGTAATCAATAGCTCTAAGAATATTCAAAGATGGTTTGAACGACGTAAAGAAAACATATTTTTAAAAATATTTTGTAAAAAATACAAAAATAAATTAAATTAATTTTTTTTTTTCATATTTTGTTTGGAATTTAATTTAAATTCAAAAACAAGCCGAAGACTTCAATTTTTATTTTTAAAATTGTATTTTACCGGGGGGGAATAAAAAACAGGAAAAATATCATATTCGAATAAAATAAATCAATAAAAACAAATTTCTTATCGACTGACCTTTGGTTCGAGTTGTCCGACGGTGGTTTTTCAATTCACTGCTCCAATCTCAGCCGAACGATGCGATTTTATCTTCCTCTTCGCCGCCGAGCAGAACGACAAGTGATAAAACTTCGCCTTTTCCACCACTTGAAAATAATTCCTTCGACAAAACAGATGATCCGCCAAATCTGGGGTTAAGTTTTAAGATGCAACGGTGAGTTGAACATGAGACGCTGCAAGAGACGGTTGCCGTGTACCTGATGAGTGCGCGAGCCGAGTAATAAGCAGCCAGCGGCATGATCAATGCTTTTGTAACGCGGCCTTTGCGGTTCAACCAATGAGCGACAGCTGAACGGAATGTGTCCAACAGGCTGTCAAATACTTGCAGTCAGACATCTGAAAAATAGTTTTGAAACAGGTAAATCATTTATGCATCTTTTTTTTCAGATGAGATTAAATGAAAATTGATTTTAAATGAGATAAAGTGGAAAGTTCTCAACAATTTGAGTTTTGGGATTTTAGTATAAAATCAAATAATTTTTTTTTTTTTTAGTTTATTAAAGTTTATTTATAAATCAACCATAAACACTTAAAAGATTATTTTTATGAATTTCAATAAACTTGATGTTAAGAAATTGCATTTAAGAGAAACGTAAAATTCAATTCACATTTTAAATTCAAAATTTCAAAACATTCCACACAAATGCATTTAAACATCACTTTTAACCAATAAAACAATTTTAAAAACATCATTCTTAATCAAATTGCACCACAATTCACCTCAAAACCCAGATAAACCCAAACCATCATCCTATTACACAATTCTTATGTCACTCTAAATAAATCACCTTCCACCACATAAATAAAAAATTTAAAAATTCAGCACATCATTAACAAAACCCAAATTGCTTCTCGAAACTCATCCCTTTTTAAAATGTCAACACAAAAGCAAACGAGGTAAAATGTAAATCAATCGATACTTTAACTGTACGGAAACAAAACCCTTGAAAAATTCCATCCACAGTATAAAAACAGAATTTCCAAGACCAAGACCAAAACCAAAACCAAACCTTGAACTGCGTCATACCGTGTATTTGGACACGTTAGGACAACATAATCTTTAAAAGTAAACAGCCAAACGTTAGCAGTTCTTTAGAAGCTTATGACGCAACCTATGTTGTTAATTTTTAATATGTTGACAAAACTGAAATAACATCTTTCCTTATGGTTTTTGCGATGGCGTAACAAGAGCGTGCGTTACATTATTTTATTACATTTTGACAAAAGAAATTACCAAGAAGAAGAAAAGTAGAAAAAAGAAAAAAAAGTTGCGCATGTCATGGAAATTTTTTTTTTTTAATAGATATTTCGATAGCGTGGCACCACTCAGACGCCATCGGAACAATTTCCGAAATTCGCTACGACTGACAATAAAGGACAGGAACTGGGGAAAAAAATTTTTGATCGATGCACGACAACTGGAAAAATTTTGTCAGGTGTTTCAGAGATAAAGAATTCATTTCGAATCGAGATTTGTAAAACTGTGGCGTAAAAGGTTGAAAAATCTGTGCGAATTCAACAGGTGCATCGATGGGGCCAAGTGCAATACAAGAGTAAAAGGCGAAACAAAATCAATACACGTGCAACTGATATTTCAAGGGAAAATACCGAAGTATTAATTACACAAGAGTTAAAGCATTAGTGTTTGTTTACCATAGATGAAATTTCTTTTTTTTTTTTAAATCGCAAGGGAAAATTATGATTGGAATCACAACGCTTTGATTAAGTCAGATTAAAAATCAACTTCACATTAAGACGTTCTCAGATTTCCCGCGAAACATCTTTAAACCAAAACAATATTGATGAGCTGCAGTTGTTTAAACGTTGATCAGCTCGCATCAGATCAATAGTTGCATTCGCAAATTAAAACCATAGTTTGGTTTCATGCTTGACTTGTGCACATTAGACGCGTTTCGTGTGCGAAGCTGTCGCGCGAAAATATTTGTAACTCAAATTTCATTAGACGAAGCGTCGTTCTTTATTTCAATAAAAGTCATCCTCTCGAGCCTAATCCTCTTTTCTTTCTTTTCAGGAAAATAAAAAAAAATAGAACACTGTCTTTGGAGACAAGTCCTATATTTCCTATTACCCTTTTTTTAATCTCAGTCTCTTATTCACTCGAGCAGTCGACCTCCAAACCGAACGTCAAGTGCGTGGCAAAACGACATTCCAAATAACTCTCTCCTCTTTCCAATATCAACAAACTCTGTCCAAGTTCAAATATCGGAAAAATACATTCGCACAAAGAAGACATTAACCTTCTTTCTTCTTCTTTTTGTTTCTAACACAAACACACACACTATATACACGCGCGCTTCTTCTCATATATTTTTATTTAATATATCGCAACGTTTGATGCGATGAACCGAGTCGTCAAACACACAACTCAACACTTCTTCATTGTATTTATCTTTTTTCTTTACACGCTTCGTTCAGCTCGAGTAAAATTTTCTTTGTACCGATTCTCTTTGTTCCATTCATCTAATACTACTATCAAATTAGACCTTTCTTTTGTATACACACTCAAAGATAAAGGAAAAAGTGATAAGTTTAAGTTGAATACAGCGTTTCTTCAAACCGGTAAAACTACTTTAGCGAGGTAGTTATTAGGGACTTTGTGGAAAGAAAAACAACAATCGGCTTTATATTTACAGTCGAGTCCACTTAGCCATTTTCAAAATCCTCAGTTTTTCTCCCTATGCTTTTAATGTTAACGTACTTTACTTACAAGCTCGGAAATAAGAGCTATTTTTTTTGGAATTTTTTCTGATTTTTAGCATGATTTTAGTTCTTGTATTTACAGCATGCTGTAAATTTGTAACGTGTGAAACAAGAACTCTAAAGGTGGGTTCACACTTGCACTTAACTTAACGTCTTAATTCAGCTAATAGCAACCAGCTACACTAGATTAAACCATCTTTAATCTAATGTAGCTGCCTGCTAGTGACTGAATTAGACGTTAAGTTAAGTTACGTACAAGTGTAAACTCACCTTAAGAAAGAGAAACTAAGATGTCAAGAGACCTAAAGAGACCGAACAATTTCTTACGTTATAACCGGGTTTACGTTATAACTGAGTAAATTAATACACAATTTGTATGTCTAGAAACCAAACCTTTTTGATGTTACTCGCGAGTATGTTACTCGCGAGTTCCATTGTAACTTGCAATTGACTTTAGTATTTAATGATTTTGAGCTCCCTTATAACGTCTATCACATTTAAAATGTGCTTTTAGCTGAATTTTGTTATTTCTGGAATCTTTTGTAATTCTTTAAAAAGTCCTTTATACAATAGCAGTCCAGTTATAAGAGCCACATTCAGCAGTCTGAACCTCACTCTCTTATAAGAGAACTACACAAAATTCATTGTTGATCTTATGTTTAACATGAAATTTAAAATTTATACATTACAGTACATGTTATGTGTCAATTTCCAGCAAAGTTTCTAATATCACCTACCAAACTTAAGCAAATCATTAACCAATAAAAATAAAATAACAAGGATTTCCCTAGCAACTGCGAGTGAGAAGAGAAGAGCTGAGCGCCGTCCGGTCTGGCAGTGGGCAACGTGGCATTAACAAGAAGCTTTTTTTTTGACCAGACACATCGTCGATCAAACTGCTGAGGCCAGCTTTATTTTCATTTCCTCTCCTCCCGAAATTTAAGCTTAACTGCACTTTTCCTATAATTAAATTGTCAAATGTCGAATTCAAAGCCACTTGTTTAATTCACAAGTGGTTAATCCGGAATTACCAAACATAATGAGTGCGAGAAATGACCTGTGGCCAGTGGTGGCCAGTGGTGACCACGACCGTGATCCCAGCTGCCCCTTGTCCCTTGACCAGAACCCAATGGAAATCTTTGATGACGAACTGCGGTCGCAGTGTGCCACAGGTATAAGCAATGAATCGAGCCAATATCTTCATTTCACACAAGTTCAAATTCAAAGAAATCTCCTAATTCCGTTGCTAGTAGCAACCGCATCGCATCGATTTCGTCTTGCCTTGCGCAGATATACGAGGCTCATCAATGGATTTATCCTCGTACTTTATGGCCATTCCTTCGCACACTCGAATTAAAAAATAAACAAAATTTCGATCGTGTTTTTCAGGTGATAAAAATTCAATAAACTTGGCTTCTCCTTGAATTATTTATTTGAACGTCAACTTTTGATGATCACGTTGCGTCTCTTAAGAAACGTCATTTTCACCGCCCATTTTTTTTATGAAGAAATTATTTGTCAAAATATTTTTATTTTTGACAACAAGTTGACACTGGGGCTTTAAAAATTATCTAGAACTGCTACTTTAAGATTAAACCCCTAGTAACGTAAAAATATTAAAAAAAATTGCATAAAAATAAAGGATTTTGTTTCTTAATGACACTAATGGTCTTAAAAACAATAAAGATGAAAGTGACCTTCTTTTGTAACTAAAATTGCAATTTAATTAAAACTATTTTGAATAAAAAAAATTAAAGGATTTTTAGCGCAATGTTTGTCAAATAAATAGAAGCTTAATTAAACAAATAGAAGCAATGAGAAAAATTCAATTTTTATCATCAACGAACCCCTATTACAACAAGAATTATTGATTCGCTCAGCTCAAATCTCAAAAAACATCTTATCAACTTAAATTCCTCACATGTTTACATTAAGCAGCTGAATTTGAATTAAATTATTCATAAGTTATATTAAAATAATTTCCAGCTTTTGGTACAAAGAAAAAAAGAAGGAAACAACAGGAAAATGAACATCATCATTTCTCCCGGGTCAATAAATGGTCTTATTACTTTCCATTACTTCCTCCAATCTCAATCTTACCTGGAAATGACACGTTATTAGCCCAAGCATCAAAATTGCCGATTTTCATTCTACAAAAACAAAACAACAACTTGAAACTTAGGAACATAAACAAACTTATGCAAAGTCATTTTCATGACCAACTTTTAATATCATTGATTAAACTATAAAATACCCATCATGCACTTATCCTCTGTTATTTCAAGAGAGGCTAAACACGTTATTCACACTTAACTCAATAAATTTATTATTACATGAAGGGGTTAAGGGTAAAGTCTTCATTTTTTTTGTTGTTGTCTTACTCTCTGGTACATAAAAGGTTTGGTCGATAAAAGGGTGACTACATAAAGAGGAGAGTGAAATGGTTTTCATATACCTTAAAGGATAAGAACAGGAAATTGTTTTCTTCATTACGAGACAAGAAAAAAGATGCTATCATAATTCAATTTGTGGTGGTCTTCCAAAACAAGTCTTCAGCGCAGGTGGAGACTATGGTGGGTTTAAATTTAAGAGTGATGTATGATTGGATTTTTCAACTTTAACGTGTAATAGACCCCTGTAGAATCAAAACTGTTAATTGGTTATTGAAATTGAAGATACTTTTTGGGTGATAATGTTTACCGATAATGCAACACGTGGAATTTTCCGGAAATCAAAGCGGCCATGTGTTTAGTCATGTGTTTTGCTAGAATACAGCGCCATCTGCCGGCGGTGAGACGAAGTTATATTTTAGCTGTATTTTAGCTGTGTTGTAAATTTAAAAAGTTTATTTTGCTGTTATTATGAAACACGTGTAATTTAAAAATTGTTGATTTTGTAGATGTGTATTTAATTAAGCTTAAAATCCTCATGCGATTTAGAGATACTAAACGCAGTTCATGAGTATATCCCATTATTCAATTAAAAATAAAAAACTTTAGGCATACAAATGTATTAGGTCCACTTGGTCTAAAATTTGTCAGAAATTTGTAAAGTGTGTTAGAAAAGAAAAACTGTATTTACCGATTTTGACAATGTTAACAAGTGAGTGTTATTGAATGTACTTTTAAACGTGTGGGATTAGTTGTGCCTGCAGCCCTGCACAAGTAGGAGGAGTGGGAATAGTGGTTGTATAGTGTGAATTGACTGTATTGACTGTATTAGCCGGATTTTTTATCTGACTTTGAGATGTGGATTGCCTTTAATTTTTAGATTTTATATTGTTATTATTATTAACCACTTTAGAAAAAGCCAAACTCATGCTGCCACCTACCAGGATATACAGTATGTATATATGTGTATCCTTGTTGTGTTATTTGCTGTTGCTGCGACAAAAACGCGCAAGAGAAAATTAAAACTTTTAAAAGATGGTTGAGAAACTATTGGATGAGGCAGAGAAGATTGACTCTTCTGCTGCCACTAGACTTGCGCAGGCAGTGGCTTTTGCAACAATGAAGTAAAGAGAATTGAACACCCAAAAGACAAAGAAGTAAAGAAACTAAACACCCAAAGGACAGAGAAGTGAAAAGAATTAAACACCTAAAGAACAGAGAAGAGAAAAGTATTGAACACCCGAAAGTTAAAAATCCATAAAAAGTTGATCTTAATCTAGTGTAAATGTAAATGCAAAGTCCCTTAAGTTAGGGCTAATGTTAGTGTTAGCACAGTAAAGAAAAAGAAGCCAAGAAAGAGAGAAAGAAAAGAAAGATGTTGTCTTGAGCAAAGCTAGTGCTTTACTGATTTAATAATGACATTTCAGTTGCAAAGAAACCTTACAACAATAGCATAACATCATTGTGAGTAACAATCAAGAATGATGATATACTGTATCAATAGAGAAAGCATGCCATAAGGATGATCATGTTCGTACTAAAAGGCTTACTGAGGACAAAATATAGGCTTAACTAGGAATAAATAAAAGGTTTAAATAAAAGTAGAAATATATAGAAACTTAAACTTAATTTTAATCTTAATCTAGAAAGTTTCTTTTGAAAGCGCAACAGTTAGAAAACAGAATTAAAAGCTATAAAAAGATGTATTAAAATTAATGAAAATATGTAATGAAAACCTTAATGTCTGCATCAATAAAAGTTAGGGGAAAGTTAGTGAAAATTTGATGTAAAGTAGAATTAAAAGCTGTGAAATAATACAGTAAATCCCATTTATAACGTTTTTCTTAGGGACCGGCTTGAGAATATGATGTTACAACCGGGATTACGTTATAACCGAGTACGTTATAAACGGATACACTCATAAAATTCCATGAAAAGTTGTTGGGAAACTGAAAAAAATTAGTGTAAAAATGTTGTAGTTCAAAACTAAATGCAGTAGCACAAATGTCATGTGAAATTTGCTGAAAAATTGAGGAAAGTTATTGTAGAAAGTTATATTTTACAGTTGCAGAGTAAATAAAAAATTAAAATAAAAATCAAGATAAAGTTGACTTTTTGTTATAATTTTCCATCAACTTTTAGATTTAGTAAAAATTCAACTTTCTACAACAACTTTACAATAAATTTTCTATTGGGAAAATTCTTAATTCACACAGTGATACTTTTTAAAACAAAAAATGTATTTTGCAATTTTTTTGTTCTTTTACCTTTTAATCCTTCGCCTACGAGCCGATACAACTCAACGCTGTGTCGATTACGAGTTTGTGTACAAGTTGTACACAAAATCCCTGCCCCAGAGCTGAAGCGCTGTCGAGCTAGGTTCGCACATGTATTCTCACTTGTAGTAGAAATAGTAAGTAGACGTAAGAAATGTATTGTAAACAGTTAAAGATAAGTTCTATGTCTACTTACAACTTGTACTGCACGTGTGTAAATCTAGCTTTAAAGAAAAAATAAATCATTTTTTATCGTTTGCCTATGGGGGTAAAATCAGACCAATCCTGATACCTGTTTCAGCCCACCCCTACCCTTTTTAAGGGAAATACTGAAAGTAGGTCATCATCTGCTCACCTTTTTTACTCTCCCCTCCCTTTTACTGGGCAGCCTAACTAAACATGTCTCATAGAATTTTAAGGAGCAGAAAATTTGCAAAAGTTATAACTTCATTATTAATAATAATTTTAAGACAAATGTTTGGCAGAAGATGGGTTACTAATACAACTACAAAATCCCAAAGGGAAAAAAGTAATCTTATAAGGAAAAAAACTTTTCCTATTCACGTTTGGAGTTTATGTACAACTTGTACACAAACACAGACTCGTAATCAAAGGGTTAAAAAAAATATTTTTTTGAGATTTTGATATGAGCAAAACATTTTTTTGTTTTAAAAATTTCTCATAAAATTTACTTCTTTCTTCTTCTTACTTCTCAGATCAAAGATGTAGATCTGAGAATATATTTCTAACGCGCGCCATTGCCCATTAGTAGCAAATTGAAAAAATAGCTCAACTGCATCACAATGTCCAAAATCGGGACATTTTGGGGAAATATGGCGGGATGCAGGACACAGGGATTAAATGAGAGACAGTCCCGTCCAATGGCGGGTTTAAATTTAGAGTGATGTATGATTGAATTTTTCAATCTTAACGTGTGGTTATTTGAAGACACTTTTCGAGTGATGTTGTTTACCGATAATGCAACACGTGGAATTTTCCGGAAATCAAAGCGGCCATGTGTTTAGTCAGTGTTTTGCTACCATACAGCGCCATCTGCCGGCGGTGAGACGAAGTTTTATTCTAGCTGTATTTTAGCTGTGTTGTACATTTAAAAAGTTTTTCTTTGCTGTTATTATGAAACACGTGGAATTTAAAAATTGTTGATTTTGTAGACGTGTATTTAATTAAGCTTAAAGCCCGTATACAGATACAGTAGGCAAAAGGTCTACAGTTTCATCTTTCATGAGTATATCCCATATTCAATCAAAAACAAAAAACTTTAGGCATACAAATGTACTATGTCTATTTGGTCTAAAATTTGTCAGATTTGTGAAAGAGTGAAAAGTGAAACTGTATTTACCGATTTTGACAATGTTAGTTGTGCCTGCAGCCCTGCAGAAGTAGGAGTCATGAGTTAGTGTTGTTTATTTATGTACCAAATATGTGGAAATAGTGGTTGTATATTGTGAATTGACTGTGTATTGGTGGGATTTTTCGTATGATTTTAATCTGACTTTGAGATGTGGATTGCCTTTAATTTTTAGAAAAACCAGTTCTAACATATTAAAAAAACGAAGAAAGATAAATAAGTGCAGTCGGCATAACTCGACGACCTTGCGTGATACCTTCTTCTCTTTTCGCGACATTACGTTATTTGCTGTTGCTGCGACTTAAACGCGTTAGAAAAAATTAAAATTAAAACCTTAATTAAAGATGGTAGAGAAACTACTGGTTAAGACAGACAAGATTGACTCTTCGGCTGCCACTGGACTTGCGCAGGCAGTGGCTTTCGTAGTAAAGAGAATTAAATGCCCAAACAACAGAGAAGTGAAAAGTATAAAACACCCAAAGTAAGAGAAAGTGAAGAAAATTAAAAAGCCATAGAAAGTTAATCTTAATCTAGTCTAGTGTAAATGTAAATGCACTTTAAAAAGCTAAGTCCTTTTAGTTAGGGCTAATCTTAGTGTTAGTACAGTAAAGAAGAAGCCAAGAAAGAGAGCATAAATATAGATGTTGCCTTGAGCAAAGCTGGCGCTTTACTGATTTAATAATGACATTTCAGTTGCAAAGAAATCTTTCTACAATAACATAACATCATTGTAAGTAACAATCAAGAATGATGATATACTGTATCAATAAAGAAAGCATGCCATAAGAATAATCATGTACTAAAAGGCTTAAACTAGGAGCAAAATATAGGCTTAACTAGGAACAAATAAAAGATTTAAATATAAGTAGAAATATAGACACTTAAACCTAATCTTAATCTAGAAAGTTTCTTTAGAAGGCGCAACAGTTGGAAAACAGGATTAAAAGCCATAAAAAGATGTCATGGAAACTGGAAAGCCAATCATGTGCATAATAAAATTATGAAAATATGTAATGAAAACCTCAGTGTCTGCATCAATAAAAGTTAGGATAAAATTAGTGAAAATTTTATGTAAAGCAGAATTAAAAGCTGTGAAATAATACAGTGAAATCCATTTATAACGTTTCTCTAGGGACCGGCTTGAGAATGACTGGGTTTACGATATAACCAAGTTCGTTATAAACGAATACACTCATAAAATTCCATGAAAAGTTATCGAGAAACTGAAAAAATTTAAACTAGGGGCAAAATATAGGCTTAACTACGAACAAATAAAAGGTTGCAAATTTAAAACTGTTGCGCTTATTAGCTTAGGAAATGTGTAATTTGATAAATTTTTATCACAATTTAAAAACTGTTGGCTTTGTAAAGAACATTGCATTTCTGAGTTGAAAAGTCCATTTATTTCAATTGAATTTAATAAATTTAGAAAGTTACAACATTACATGACCAAAAGCAAACCAAATGTTGCATAACCGTTTCGCGTAGTTCATCATTTTGGACATTCGCCTAAAAAAAAATCAAAAAGAAAAAATTATAAAAATCGTTATTTCAACAGTTTCGCAAAAATACTGTGTTCCCATACCTTTATATTTGACATATATGAAGATATTCTCTCCTGCCTTTTGCTTCTTAAACATTTCAGCACACCTCAAGCAATTGTTAGCATAAGTAACTCCATCGCTCCCACAAACAGGCAAATAAGTATATGGACACCCACCGAGCAAACTCGCAGAACTACAGTTAAAATTCCCAGGGCATTCTCCCTCAAGTCTAACACTCAGCTCTTTCCCATTTTCCCTCTGTTCGTACATCTCTTGACAAAACAAACACTTGTTTTGATACGTTTTCCCATCACTCCCACAAAATGGAGCATACACACCGCTGGAACAAACAGCATTCTTCAAATTCTCAGTACAAAACCCCTCTTCGTAATACATCGGTGGCTCGAACCCACAATCCCCTTCGTGGACCTTCCTCAAAACAAAATCAACTTCTCCGTTCTGTCTGTGTTTGTACATCTCTGCACACATAACGCATAAATTAGGGTAAGTGTTGCCATCGGTTGCGCAAAGAGGGAAATAAGTGTAAGGGCAAGCTCCAGATTTGCTCATGGAAGTGCAATACTCTTCCGGTTTACATTCTCCCGCGTGGGAAACACCAACTTGAACCCCATCCCTCTCTCTACTGAACTTGTACATACAGAAGACGCAATGATTGGATACAGTGGTGCCATCTGTTGCACAAACTGGGTCGGACTCTTTAGTGCAGTACTTTACTTTCTCGTCGCAATGAATGTCGATCAATTCGGGTGTTGGTGATGTAATTTTCACCTCATTTTCACACTCCCCAATATGATCTAATGTCAAATTTTCCTCTCGACTCATGGCGTAACATAACAAGCATTTGTTACCGTAGGTCACCCCATTGCTACCACAAACGGGTTCGTATGTTTTGGTGCAAAAACCCATGGTTTCGAAACGTCGGCATTGAATTTGTATCTCGTCGTGAACGGGTGTTGAACATTTGCCCAAATGCAGTACGTTTAAATCGACGCCTTCTTCTTTCAACGCGTATAAAGCTTTACAGAATTTACAAGGGTTCCCGTAGGTTTTCCCATCGGTTCCGCACTGTGGGAATTCATCTTGTGTACAAGTTAACTTCAACACCTGTTCGTTGCACCCTGGATTCAGATACGACTTATCTTCGGACTTTTTCTCTTCGAAAACCTCCCGTTTGATAATTTTCATCTTATCGTTGTTGATCTTTTGACACTGTCCGTCAAAAGCCTAAATTTACAATAATAAAAACAAGTTATTTTTTTGCTCTGAAATTTGTAACTGAAATTTCTCAATCCAAAGTTACATTTTGTACAAGGTTAAAAACAATTTACCTCACGCAATTCTTACTTTCTTTAGTGATGGATTCAAGCACCGCGCTCTTTTTAGTTCGCACTCATTTCCGTACGTCCTTCCATTACTGCCGCACACAGGTTTCCAATTTGCTAGGCAGAGGATAGAGAAGCAGTCTGTTGACGTGCTGCCATCTGGAGAAGAAGAATAACACTCGTTTTAAGAAAACTTGACAGAAAATCAATAAATACTTTTACCGAGAGTTATTGCTAAAACCACGGCAAGGAGAATGCACTTTGTTGCAGTCATCTTAACACACTTCACTGCTGGACAACTTGACTGCAAAATTTCTATGGAAAATTGTGTTTCTATATTTGTTTTAATTTTTATCATCGTGATAACGTTATCACTGTACTTTATAATAAAATTTTTTTGTGCAAATATTAAAGTGATTACCGGAAAATATCAACTACCGGTATCTACTAGATACAACTCTCATTATTGATTAAAATTGGCACGCAAGCAAAACTAAGCTTTATATTAAATATAATTAAAAATTAATCATCAAATCATGTCATTTATTACTCGAATTTGACCATTAGACTAAGTTTAAAAACTTTCAAAGTGAAATGCAATAAGAGCATTTCTGGTTTTAAACTATAACATCAATCAACCGAATATGTCAAAAAAATTTTCAAACTAATTGCTTTTTCATATTACCATATTTATTTCAACATTTTAGTTTTGACATATGCCATGATGATCAAAATAAATCTCAATTCCTTCTTTCTTCTTCTTCTGCGATTGTTGCTAGAAGAACATGCAAGGGTTTGGTTGGATACATGCGACCATCAGTGCCGCAAACTGGAAAGTAGAACAGAGTGCAGATTCCGCTCTTGTACGTATCAGGGGCTCAGGGCACATGATGGCTTCAACTTTGCATTCTCCTTCTCGTCTAACGCTCAAGTTGTTACCTGTAGCTTTTTTCTGATACATTTCGTAGCAAAAGATGCATGGGTTGTCGTAGATTTTGCCGTCAATGCAGCAGATTGGGTTGTATTCGCGGGTGCAAACGCCGGTTTTCCATTGAGGTTGGCAAAACTCGGCTACGTACAGATTTGCTTCTTGGCATGGGCCGTGATGTTCGATTGTCAACGTGATGCCGTTTTTGTACATGTCAGCGCACATTTCTCATCTGTTTGGGCAAACTGGGACATATTCGAGAGTGTAGATTCCGTGTTTGCTGTACTCTGTATTTTAAGCAACCGTCGTCTACGTTTTTCTTGGCTCGATCACCGCATAAACAGTAGTGAACGTGTAAGAATAGAGTTTAGACTTTTCTCTGTACTTTTTTAAGTTGTATTTCACACCAGACTAACGTGAAAACGTTGAGCTTCGAGGAAGCATTTGTTGGAGTAGGTTTTTTCCGTCACTGCCACAGACCGGTGCCCAAAGGGCTGGACAAGCATTTTGTACATAAGCGCAGCTAATTGAAATAATAAATGGAAATTAGATTTAAAATATAGATTTAAATAAAGTTTTATATACCTGCAGAATGAACTGCATGTTGTTGTAAGTTGTAAGACCACGAGCAAAATACAATGAAATAATTCCAAACGGTTTATATACATTAAATCCCATCGTTATCTGCAGCCTGTTTTGGCTATCAGTTTTCTCAGCATAATTACTGATAACTTACAACTAAGGAATTTAAGTTTTTAGCAGTTAATTAGAGACCAATTACTATTATAAGCGTTTTATTTTTTTTAATCAACATTTATTCTAAAAAACAAACAGTAGTTTCTAAATAAAAATAAAATTGGAATAATATCAAATTCAAAAAGATTTTTACTAATTTATGGTATGTTGATGATTTGGTTCTCTTTTCTCGAGACAAAACGTGCAAAGAGAGAATAAGATCAAGAATGTTTTTTAGATTGTAATATTAGGGAAAGTGTCTGAAGAGAAAATGGTCAATTTGTAATGAATCAATCAAAGTATGGGATTACAAAAGGAGTTGAGATCTGGTTACCAGACAACAAAAGTGCAATTTTTGAAACGCCACGAAAAGAAAGTGTGGAGCCAGATTTCCTATATAGATCAGCTAGTGAAAGCCTTTTGTTTATTGCTGGCAGAACCAGGCCTGATGTGTTATATTCAGTTATTCTTTTGTCACAATATTGTACATGTTTTGATCTAAATCATGTAAAAATCCTTAAACAAATTTTTGTATATTTATTAACTTCTAAGGAGATTGAATTGAGTGATGAAATTGAAACCTTAACTAATGCAAACTGGAGAGCCTGCAGAGATACGAGAAAAAGTATGTCATGGATTTATTGTACTTGTAGGGGTAACCCCAGTTTCATGGAGGTGTACAAACAGGAAGTTGTTGCACTCTACTATGGAGTCAGTCGTCAGAGTACATAACTCTGATAGATGCTGTTAACGAAGCTGTGTAAATTAGTAAAGTGTACAATACCAGACAATACAGACTTCTGACAATACCCATTCCCATGGTATTTTGTAATAACTATCGAACAAAGCATATTAATATTAAGTGGGAAGACCAATACGGCTAACATTTTCACCAAGTGGCTTCCCAAGTGTAAATTCCAATTTTATTTTGTTGAGTTTTATGAAGTCTCACAAAAAGGGGGAGTTTGTCAGAAATGGAATTGCATTTTAGTGAATTTGACTGTGTATTTATATGTCATAGAATAGGGTTCATCAAATCCCTCCGTTCACAGGATTAATTAGAGTAAGAGCTAAGTGTTTAATTGTGCCAAAGTATTTAGTAAATATATAACATGGTAATGTATTGTAAAAGTGTGTAGAAATGATGGAAAAATTATATGTCTGGAAAGTGTACTTCTGCAAATTGCAGTAATCATCACAAGGGTAATATTTTCGAATAAGATATTCTAATTCTAAATGTCAATAATCCTAATTTTTTTCAAATGTTATTTCGGTTGCGAACGCAACGGAAAAAACTCTAATGCCGAATCGTCTGGAAAGTGTACTTCTGCAAATTGCAGAAATGAAAATGGCAAGCAGAGCCAGGGTCCACAGGTGCAAGAAGTTGAATACGGGAAAAGAATTTGCTTTAGAAATTCACCAAAACCCCAAAATGCCAGGGGGAAACCTGCAGCATTGACGAGCGCACAAAAAACAAAAATACATCGACAAAGTAATTCAAAATGTTAATTTAAGGAGAATAATTTTTACAGACAGAGTTTGAAACCGACGACAACCTAATTTTAAGTGCAAATTCTCGAACAGAAACGAGTTTAAAACGACATTTAATTGCGTAGCGCACTTTGGTGGAAAACATAACTGATTCAGCTAGCAATCATAAAAGTCATTTTAAATTTTAAAGCTAGTTAAAAAACAGAATATATATAAAGATGTGAAAGGATATATTGGAAAGCCAACCTAAAGCAATCAGAAAAGTTATTGTAAAGTTACACCCAAGTGCCAGAGATTAAAAAGCTAAGTCCCCTAAGTTAGGGCTAATATTAATGTTATTGCAGTGATGAAGAAGCCAAGAGAGAGAGAATAAAGAAAGATGTGTTGTCCTGAGCAAAGCTGGTGCTTTACTGATTTAATAATGACATTTCAGTTGCAAAGAAACCTTACTACAATAGCATAACATCATTGTGAGTAACAATCAAGAATGATGATATATATATCAATAAAAGAAGCATGCCATAAGAATGATCATGTACTAAAAGGCTTAAACTAGGGACAAAATATAGGCTTAACTAGAAAAAAAAAAGATTTAGATATAAGTAAGTTAGAACTTTTGAGAATATTGAGAAATAGTCTATTGAGACATTGAGCTTCGAGGGACACTTGTTGGAGTAGGTTTCTCGTCACTTGACCATTAGACTAAGTTTAAAACTTTCAAAGTGAAATGCAATAAGAGCAGTTCTGGTTTTAAGTTACAACCCTCAATCAAACCGAAAGTGCTAAAGAAATATTTCAATAATATATATTTTTAATATAGTATATAAAAATAAACCCTTTTTAGAACTTATTGCTTTCTCATAAATTTATTTCAACATTTTCATGATTTTACATATAACACATGCCGTGATGATCAAAATAGATCTCAATTCCTTCTTTCAGCTTCTGCGCTTGTTGGTAGCAGAACATGCAAGTGTTTGGATACATGCGACCATCAGTGCCGCAAACTGGAGAGTACTCCAGAGTGCAAATTCCGCTCTTGTACGTATCGGGGCACACGAGGGTATCTTCAGTTTTGCATTGTCCTTCTCGTCTAACGCTCAAGTTGTTACCGGCTGCTTTCTTCTGGTACATTTCGTAGCAAAAGGTGCATGGGTTGCCGTAGGTTTTGCCGTCAGTGCCGCAGATTGGGTTGTATTCGCGGGTGCAAACGCCGGTTTTCCATTGGGGTCGGCAGAACTCGGCTTCGTACAAATTTGCTTCTTGGCATGGGCCGTGATGTTCGACCGTCAACGTGATGCCATTTTTGTACATGTCAGCGCACATTCCGCATCTGTTGGCGTACGTCTTGCCGTTGCTTGCGCAAACTGGGGCGTATTCGAGAGTGCAGATTCCACGTTTGCTGTATTCTGGGCAGCCGTCGTTTACGCTTCTCTTGGCTCGATCGCCGCATGAACCGTAGTGAACCTGTAAAAATAGAGTTTGACACTTTTGTCTGTATTTCTAGTTGTTTTTCATACAAGAGTAATGCGAGGACGTTGAGCTTCGAGGAAACACTTGTTGGAGTAGGTTTCTCCGTCACTGCCACAGACGGGTGACCAAAGGGCTATACAAGCACCTTGTCCATAAGCGCAGCTAACTGAAATAATAAGTGGAAATTAGATTTAAAATAGATTTAAATAAATGTTTTGTTTTCTTTACCTGCAGCAACAAGAAGGAGAGCACTAAGAATGAACTGCATGTTGTAAGTTGTAAGACCACGAGTGAAGTAACTTAGGTACAGTGAAGTAATTTCAAAAGGTTTATATACATTAAATCCCATCGTTATCTTTGCTTTACTTAAGCAATTTTTGCAGTCTGTTTTGTCTATCAGTTTTCTCAACATAATTACTGATAACTTACAACTAAATAAGGAATTTAAGTTTTATCAGTTAATTAGAGACCAATTACTATCATAAGCATTTTATTTTTTTATGGTTTTGTATCAACATTTATTCTAAGAAACACACAGCAGTTTCTAAATAAAAAAAAATATTATAAACCTCAGAAAAATTGGAATAATGTGAAATTCAAATAAAGTTTAAAAGTTCGAAATAAAAATAAAAATAATTTTCTTATTTATTTTAAAGCAAATATAATTGAAGCAATTCCCTATTGTCTGTCAACATTTGTTTGTTGTTTAGATAAGGATTTCTATTGTATTAAGAACTCAATCTTCATGGCATCTATTTTTACTTTTGCTCCAAAAAATTTCAAGCCTACAACCATAATGCCCACAGTCTCGTTATTCAACCGTACTAGGATATCTATACTAATAGGTTAGGTTGCCATTCCTAGATAGAAGGCCACCTACAATTGATTTTCGGCAGTACGAACATAATGATAAATAGTTGCCGTAAATGCTTTAAAGTTCTGTTTTCTTATTTTTGAAAAAGAAAAATAATTTTGTTTGTTATTTTTAATAATCATCTTTTAGAAAATTGTTTAAAATAAAAATAAAGTTTATAAAATTGCACACAGTAGGTAAACATCTTAATTACAGGGGCTTGAATGCCGTTCGTGCTTCATTGCCATCATTGGTGAGTTGTGTGACTAATGCTAATTTAAGTATTTATCAGAACAAGTCTCAGCAATAACGATGGTAAAGCTTTTAAGTCATTTGTGAAAAGGAAAGTTCATTCTGACTATAGTAAACATGGCCAATTTGCAAACAGTGAAACTTTTAGGAGCGAGTTCTCGAGGCTTTCACTTTAAATTTTGCGTTTGCCCGTTGGATTCCACCTCAAATTCGCTGAATTTTGTCTTACATTGCGATTTTTCTCTTTGGTTTCGCCTTAATTCTCCGTGTTTCGCCTTAATTCCCCGTGTTTCGCCTTACCACGGAACATCTAAGGACATCTATGTTTTCTTTTGCCAGAACAACATAAAAATTTCTAGTCAATAACCAATTAATCATGATGCTTATATAAAGTCATTTCGAATCATTATGGTATATGTAATTCATCAAATAAAGTGTGAACAAATTACTCTCAAACAATATTCGATTAACGTTATGAAAGCCATATTGACACTGCAATATAAACTTAAGTATCAAATTAATTGCCGAGTAGTGGATCGAATTTTTGGATCAATACAAGATCTTTAATCTTTTATGACAATACAAATGAAATAAAACCAGTGGAAAATAAGTTTCAATTATTTTTCTTTTTATTTCAGTTAATACAGTTTATTAAAATTAACATTTGCCATTGTGACTCTTACTCAAACTGGGGTTCACATCTTCCCAGCTTTGCTTGTAAATTTCAACGCATAACAAACACAAGTTAGAGTAAGTTTTGCCATCAGTACCACAAACCGGTTTGTATATTCTAGGACAGGCTCCATCTTTACTCATTTCAGGGCATTTGAGACATTCTCCAGCATATTCAAAGTGGAGTTCTTCATTTGCTAATTCTGCCTTGTGCTTGTTGTAGCAGAAGTCGCATCGGTTACCGTACGTTTTCCCATCGCTACCGCAGATTGGCATGTATTCTAAGGTGCAAATGCCAGATTGATCGGTTGGTAAACAGTACTTAAGTGAACCGCAATTTCCCGGATGTACGACGCTTAATTTAACGTCTTCTCCTTCGGCTTGTCGCTTGTACATGTCGGCGCACATTGTGCACTTGGTGGCGTAGGTTTTGCCGTCACTTGCGCAAACTGGTGCGTATTCATAAGTGCAGAATCCTTTTTTGCTGCTCTCAGGGCAGTCGTCATCATCTACGTCTCTTTTAGATCGTGAGTCGCACGGACCGTAGTGGACCTATAAACAATTTACCGTATTTTTACACCGCTATTTCTAATATTTTGTACCGTACCATTGTAACATCTCCTTTTGCTTGGAGGAAACATTTGTTGGAGTAAGTTTCTCCATCGCTTCCACACACCGGTGCCCAAAGAGCTATACAAGCGTCTCCTCCGTAAGTGCAGCTAACTGATTAAAATATAGAAATTTAAGTTTAAAAGTAAAATATTTAATTGATTTTTTTAAGTCTTTCTTTACCTGCAACAACAAGAAGTAATGCACTCAGAATGAACTGCATGTTGTTTGTGGTACCACAAGCAAAAAGTGATCGATTTAAAAATTGGCGAAGAGTTTATATAGTTGCTTATCATGGACTTAGAATTGCACACAACAGCAACTTATGTTCTGATTATCAGTTTTCTCAATGTAAAATTTTTGATAATATTTGGAAATAATTTATCAGTTACAGCAGAAGTTACAGTAATTATTGTAAAGTATGTTTTTTTCTTAAAGTTTATCATACTCTAGTAAAAAGGATTATAGGATTCTATAGAAATAAATTATAGTGTTAATCAAAAATCAGGACAATTTAGTTTGTTATACAGTACGTGACAGTTAATGTAAAAGTAGTGTAGTCTTTACTACAATAACTTTATAGATAAAGCCTACTTTTCCCAGAAAAAGCTTTCCCAATTTAAAGATGCATGATATTTACAGCAGAAAAGGTATTGTAAAGTTAACTTTAAGTCAATAATTGCTTTCAACTTTTCTTGAATTTTTGTTTACATAATCTAGGACACAATATTGGGTCCTAGGAGTCCTAGGCATAACATAACGTAATAAAAGTTATAGTTTTGTATTTTCAGACAATGCCGTTAGACAAGAAATTCAAATTATATATTTCTAACGTGCGCCATTGCCTGTTAGCGGCAAATTGAAAAAAATAGCTCAACTGCATCACAATGTCCAAAATCGGGACATTTTGAGGAAATTACAAAAATATTGCGGAACGCAGGACACAGGGTTTAAATGAGAGACAGTCCCGCCAAATCCAGGATGTTTGGTAACCCTAAAGATCTAAAGCAGACTATAGAATTATTTCTATAGAGATCTCTTTGGATTTTAAAATCTTTGTTCAATTCTATAGGAAATTGGCCATAATAATCTATTTTTAACATACTGAACTCTCTATACAAAATTTTGACATTTTTATAAAAATTCTCAAAAACACTATAGAAACTTTTCGCTACAAAGTTATAAAAGATAAAGTTAATCAAATCAAGCAAAGGTTGATGGATCTATCACATCAAAAGTTGCTGTTTAGCCTTTCTCAATAGACAAATATTTGTTCTCCTTCTGTTCATTGTTTGCAAAATGCAAGAACTATAAACACACTTACACTTTGTTATTTCTAGCAACGTAAATTAAACATTTTATCTATTTTAAAAAAGCAAAAAGTGCATAAAGTCGTCACTTAAAAACCAAACACCGCACTTTACAGTCGTTATGACAATTTACTACTGACTTTTACTGCACGTTTGAGACTATATATTTCACAAACAAAAAAATTCAATTTTTTTTTTATTTCAGACATTACAAATTTTTTACATATCATAAAAATATTTTGCCTTAGTGCAGGCGCCTTCGTGTTGCTGGGTCAATACATCATCGGTAGTGGATCCAAGTTCTCTCTGTCGTCTGTACATCTCTGCACACAAAATGCACAAGTTACCGTAGGTCTTACCGTCGGTACCGCAAACGGGCACGTAACTACTCGGACAACCGTCTCGTTTGCTCATTGCAGGACAGTTAAGACATTCCCCGGCATATTCGATGGTCAGCTCTTCTCCCTTTTCTGCTTTCTTGTACTTGATGTAACAAAAATCACATCTGTTTGAGTATTTTTTCCCATCGCTGCCGCAGATTGGCATGTATTGGACATCGCAAAAGCCGGATATATCTCTCGGTACGCAGAAGTCGAGCATACCGCACTTGCCCTCGTGAAGAACTTTCAAAGGAACGTGACGATTTCTATATTGTTTCATGTCTACGCACATGACACATCTATTGGGGTATGTTTGACCGCTACTTGCGCATACGGGTGCGTATTCGTCTGTGCAGATTGCGTTTTTGCTGCTGTCAGAGCAGTCGTCATCTACATCTCTCTTAGATCGAGAGTTGCACGGACCGTAGTGAACCTATAAACAATTTACGGTATTTTTATATCGCTATTTCCGATATTCTGTACCGTACCATTGTAACATCTCCCTCTGCTTTAAGGAAACATTTGTTGAAGTAGGTTTTTCCGTCACTTCCACAAACGGGTGCCCAAAGACCTGGACAAGCGTCTCGTGCAAAGGTGCAGCTAACTGATTAAAATATGAAACTTAGAGTTAAAATATTTAGTTGATTTTTTAGTCTTTCTTTACCTGCAACAACAAGAACTAATGCACTTAAAATAAACTGCATGTTGTTTAAGGTATGTCAAGTAAAGAATGAACATAATGAGAATTTTTGATGGGTTTATATAAGACTTGCTAAGATTGCGTACACAACAACTAATAAAAGTTGCTTCGGTTATCAGTTTTCCCAAGATAAAACATTAAACGAAAGACCTTATTCGGGAAAAATTTATTAATTAAGTAAAATGCGCAAAGTACGGTACGGTATGCTATTTACTTAAAACCTTCAAAATGTTTTAAAGGATGAAAGCCGTTTAAGTGGGTTGTAGATATTTCCATACTTAATGGACCTACGTACAAATCATCAAAATGTGTTTTTTTTTTTTTTTTTTTTTTTAGCTTTTTTTAATAGACGATTATTTAGTCTCCTTCTGTTCATTTATTTAAGTACTCTCGAGATGCAACAACTATAAATTACATTTTTACTGTTAAAATTTCCATTTAAAAAGAGCACAAAATACATAACAAAATCCACATTAAAGCCACATTTAAAGCCACATTTAATAATCATTGTTGTCAATTTACTGCCGCCTTTTACTGCATGTATAAATCAATTTCACAAACAAAAAAAGAAATATTAAATTTAAATTTTTTTATTTCAGATGTTACAGATCTTTTTTGCATTTCATAAAATCATTGCTCAGCAGACGCCTTCATGTCGCTGGCTCAAACCCTTGGTCGTTCCATCTTCTCTCTGTCTTCTGTACATCTCTGCGCACAAGGTGCACAAGTTACCGTAGGTCTTGCCGTCGGTACCGCAAACGGGCATGTAATTTCTCGGACAAGCGCCTCGTTTGCTCATTGCGGAGCATTTAAGACATTCCCCGACATATTCGATGGTCACCTCTTCTCCATTTTGCTCTTTCTGATACTTGTTGTAGCAAAAGACGCATCTGTTTGAGTAGGTTTTCCCGTCGCTGCCGCAGATAGGCATGTATTCGTAAGTGCAAGCGCCGGATTTATCTCTGGGTAAACAGTAGTCGAGTGAACCGCACCTGCCGTTGCGAACGACTTTCAAAGTGACGTCATGACCTTCCGCTTGTTGTTGGTACATGTCTGCACACATAACGCATTTGGTGGCGTATGTTTGACCGTTACTTGCGCACACAGGTGCGTATTCGTCTGTGCAGATTCCGTGTTTGCTGTATTCGGGACACATTTCGTCTTGCGCTTCGGCTGCGTTTTCTTTCAACGATGCGCGGTTGCTTCTTTCCTTGGTTTCGCAAGGGCCGCGATGAACCTGTAGTTAATTATCATCACAATATTAGAAATCTGACAAGTGAGAGAAAATATCCTTTTTGAAAAAAGCATACAACTTACCATTGTTAAACCTGGGAAACTGTTTTTAGTTGCATTTAAGAAACATTCGTTTGGATAGGTGTGTCCATCACTGCCACAAACAGGCGACCAGAGCAGTGAACAAATGTCTTGTCCAACCGTCCAGCTCGCTGAATAATAATAAAAAAAAATCAATAACAGTTAAAATAATTGAGAATAAAATTTCTCACCTGCAGAAACTAGAAGAAGAGAACAGAGAAGGAACTTCATGACGATCTACTTGTGGGTTTGCAAGTAAGGTGAGTTTATGGATTGTTTCGTTGCTTTATATACATCTACTGCGCACTTGACATATTTTTTTTCCCACCTGATACAGGAACTTTGGATGATTCCGCATATCACTTTATCAGTAAATTGACATTGATTAAAACATCTATAATCGACCAATTAAAGACAAATTACGCAATTAAGATAAAACGTCGCAGCTGGAACTTTGATGCACGATTGCACAATAACTCTACTCTTTTTTTTTTTTTAATGCAACTTTTATTATAACTTTTAAAAATTACAATAATTTTCTTTGATAAAACGTTTTTATGATTTTATTCCCACTTAATTTCAGCCATCCGCAAGACCCCAGCTTCTTGATCTTAAAATCGTTTACCTCAAACCCGTACGTGCTATAAATATGGAAACACATGACGCACAAATTGCTATATGTATTCCCATCACTCCCACAAACTGGTTTATAAATCTTCGGACACTTTCCATAAACGCTAGAACTCGGACACCTCTGACACTCGCCAGCATACTCCGCGTGCAACAATTCCCCATTTTCTAACTTTTGCAATTTATTGAAACAGAATTCGCATCGATTGGCGTAAGTCTCGCCATCGCTCCCGCAAATTGGTCTGTAATCGTCCGTGCAAGCGCCAGTCTTATCGCTCGGCAAACAATAATCGAAAGATCCACATTTTCCCGGGTAAAGGACTCACAGACGAACATCTTTTTCACCGGTGTTCATATCAGCACACATTGCACATTTATTGCTGTATGTTTTTCCGTTGCTTGCGCAAACAGGCGCGTATTCTAGAGTGCATATTCCCATTTCACTGTGCTCCGGGCACTCGTCGTTCTCGTCTACCGCTCTTTTATCTCTCGAACGGCAGGAATCGAAATCAGTCTGACAAAGAGTTGAATTTAGATTAAACCAACGTTTGAATTTTTTGAAAATTTATATAAAAGTTTTACCAAGGTGAGGTCGGGTTTGCCCTGAAGACGCGCGGCGTCAAGTAAACATGCGTTGGAGTAGATTTTGCCATCGCTGCCACAAACAGGAGCGTAAATTTTACTGCAACGGAGGTTCTGAGATGCACAACTCACTAAAATTTAAATATTAGTTATGTAAATAAACACAATTTGTGAATTTCAGCATTACCTGCAGAAGCAAAGAGCAACACACATAATGTCAACTTCATTTTTAAAATAGAAATGTTGTATAAAAATATCACTTTAACCTTTTATATACTCTTAATTTATCTTAATTAAATGCAAAGTTGTGAGAAAAAATATTTTCATAGATAAAGTTAAAATGTAAAAGCAAAATAAGCCGTTTGATCCACAAAAATCATTGCATAACGGCTTTATCACGACCCGGAGCTCGAAATTCTATTCAAAGATGGCGCTTTTGTAATCTAAAAATCACATGTTATCTTTCTAGTTGGAGCTCGGGGGCTTTCCATCATTGCTACATCATTTGTGCACATCTGCTTTACCCCTTGGTAAGCAAAGAGTGCTTAATCTGCTTCTTGCACTCCACCAGTCAGCCACAAAGTGGAATATCCATCATCCCTTACCTTTGCTCGACCGTATCAATTCAGCACAAATTTATTGGGTGTAGTCGCGTAACTACACCCAACATTAAATTGCACCGTGTTATCCTTCGACTATATTTACGTTTTTCTGTCATCTTTCAATATTGCCTTTAAAACTTTATACAAAAAAATGTAAATATAGAGAATTTATAAGCTTAACAGATGCAGCTAAACACTCGATTTGATTTATTGGCTTCTCGACATTTTGATCGATGCTTCCAACACTTAAAAAGCGTTGAAAATTTAATTTTAAAATTATAACTCTCAAGAACTTCATTGCCATTAAAATTTTAAGTTAAAATAGCTTTTAACCTTTCCTCAAAACACTCAACCGCAGTCGTTTAAACGCTAATGAAATGCGCAAGTGTTAATTACAACTCTTATGTGAAAGTACGCAAGACTTCAGGGAAGCTGGAAATCTTTGTAATTGAACATGATGGAGCAAAAATGTGTCTGTTAAAAATAAAAACAAAAACCAAAAACCTTATTAACATTCTCTTGAGCTCAATTCTAAGTCACATTTTGTTAAACCTTTTCCCACCAACAACAAATTGTCGTAATTAAAAGGTCAACTATTGTACACAGTCCATTCATTTTTATTTCTAAAAATAATCCTTTAACAAATAGTTTTCTTACACTCATCAGCTTATTTATATCTGAATTAACCCTTATTTCACTTAAGACAAGAGAATTTCTCTGACAGTAATTAAACCACCTTTTTTAAAAAAAAAACTAAAAAAGGAAAAATTAAATTACATTTCTCTACTTTCCTCACTGTCATTACTGCAACTTGTTCTACACAGAGGACAATTTTAAGTGCTGCGTGTCTCGACTCGAGTCTGAATAAAACAAAACGCAAACAAAGCTCCTTAAATACGCCCTTTAAAACCATTAGAGAAATAAGTTTAAAAGTGCAAGAAGACTGAGAAGGAAAGGAAAAAGACTGAATGATGCAGACAAAAATCAATTACAATTTACACACAACAACAACCTCCAACTTTCACCCGTTACGTTAACCAAACGTAAACTGAAACACGATAAAAATTTCAATGTAGTTGGAAACCGCACAAATTTCACCTTTGACTACACCTACAAGTTGCTAACTCGATTGTAAAATTCAATAAAAATTGCCCGTTAGCTCGCAGCCATGCATTAATTATACACTTTAATTATTTTAGCGTTGCTTAATATGTTCTATCCACACTCGACAAAATCTACATTTAAACATTTCCCCATTCGTTATCAATAGATTTCCGACTAAAAAGCTCACTTTCACACCCTCAAGGGCTTCAGTTCGTTTCCTAGCACCAATACTCCAAGGACTATAGATAGTGACCAATAGCTTTTTTACTTTTCTCACTTGCGTAACCTAAAAAGTCTTTGACATACGACAATGCGTAACTTTGCCAACGTGGGCGGTGAGATGCTCTTTCACCTTCTGGACGAATTGGATAGAAGAAACCTTTTGTGAGTTTCTCGCTACACCTTAAGCAAGGAAATCAATCATCCGAAAGGATATGATTAAAACTGAGCTTCGATTTGAAGTAAAAAGTTCTGTCTCGCCGTTATTCGAAGTTCAGTTGTAAATTTACGGGTCAATTTAAAATTAATCCACTATATCCCAATTGCGGTTTATAGTTTAATCCCAGCTTTCAAATCTGTTAGATAAATCACGGAATGTGTTATTGGTTGAATTAAAGGCGATTGACTGATTGAGTACATATATATAGAAGAAAAAATAATACTTTTTAAGATTTATTTCGGAAAAGTTTTAAGTTAAGGTGTAAATAGTGGTAATATTCGCTTCTTAATGGTTTTTTTTTCCAGTCTTATAAGTCATCTCGACAATCCTCTTGCAATTGAAATCCTGCTGTTCCAATAAAGAAAGCGATTACACAACAGATGGCTTAAGTTTACTCACGCCTTTCTCATGATTACAAAGGCAAGATAACAAACGCATTCTTCTGAGATGGGGGTACCTCAATTACAACTGTGTATTTATAGGCCATCAGTTACAAGGCCGATTGCAGATATAAACGTCAACTTTTACTGCAAAGAAAAATCATTTCCGTTGCTTTTCAGCTTTACATGCTTTCACAAACATGTGGAAAACTTTTCTTTTTTTGTGTGTGTATGTTGCAAACGAACCAATTTGCAAGTTATAAATAAAAAATGTAATTTTTTTAAATGTCAAAAAAGTAATTTTTTTCTTTCAAAACCTGGTTTTTATGTTTATTTAAATTTTGTGTTAGTTAATCCAGCTGAGCTTTGAATAATTTAAAATTTTACTTGAATTAATTTAAAAAAATTATGTACGGTATATATTTATAGTATCAATCGTATTTAATGGGTCTCTAGGTAATTTCTAAGTATCGTTTGTTTACACACGTTGTTTACACATGTTTAAGCCACTCGTTATGATTAATAGTGTTTAAAAATTACAACCTGCATCGTTGATATTTTATGCGATGAATTAAGTTAAGGCAGTAGTTCCTTTTACTCTCTTCCCACGCACCCCCATGCAACCAATGGGAGAGAGTGACGTCATTTTCGCCCGCGTCAATAAGAGGAACCAAATATCAGTTAAACAAAAGAGAAAAAAAAGTTATACCTACGCGAGCTTTGTACACAAATAACGTCAGGTATTGAGCATGAAAATTGCATAAAAATATTTGACGTTTCTTGTGGAAAGACGGCGATATAAAATTCCTCTGATCACGAGTGGAAGAGTCACAGGTAGCTTTTCCCACACGAGCGAAAACTCTTTCATCAGTCAGTAGAGGATAAATCGTTCACCATGAATGGATGCAAGTGTAAAACAGCGCTTTTCGCCCTAATTTTCCTTTCTCTAATAGTCGCATCTGCAACAGGTATGTGAAAATTACTTTCTATTTTAATGTTTTTTTTTTAAATCTGGAAACTTGATTTAAAAATACACGAGTCAAGTTTAATTCAGTTTTTGTGTAAAAGTGGTGATTAAAATGCAGTACGTCTTGTAAATTTGACGAGTTTTATACATTTTATAAAATAACGTGTTGAAAGGTTTTTTTTTTTTTTTTTGTTTTTTTGGTAATTCCCATGGGTAAATAACGTCTTTTCTATGTTTTGAGTGACAATCGCTTTTAACGCTCATGGAATTACATTTTTTTGTAAAAATAATACTGAAAGTGCTACGTGTAAGATTGAAAGATGTTTGAAAATAGAAAAACCTGAAACTAAATCCAAGCTGTATCGATATTCGTATTAAGCCAGATGATGAAAAATAAAGAAAACGCTCAAATGCACTTCCTCGCATTCTCTTTCCTGCATTACTTTTCGAATCATATACGAAATCTCATGTTTTATTAAATTTATTGGAAACCAAGACAAAGCTATAAAAAAAAAATCTTTTATCCGAAAATAAAAAAAAAAATTATATACAGTGTAATTAAGTTAAACCCAGAAAAAAAATACAACATAAACACCATAAAGCAATTACGGTATGCTACATTTTAATGATGAATCCCCACTAATTCACTCCTCGAAAAGACATTACAAAACATGTACAATATATAAAAAAACAAAAGGAGTTTATTCGCCTTTGCTAATTATTGACCTTCATAAAGAAGGTATAAAAGAAAATTTATACTCGGCTATAAATTCCACTCATAAAGACGAGAAAAGCCTTAAAAAGCCACGAAACCTGATGCCATAAAAGATGTAATCAATAAAAAAAATATTTCATTTTCCAATTGCCCCACATCTCCTGATGGTAAATACGAATTCCCGACGTGTGTAATTAGTGACCGTACTCCTATCATAAAGTGTATCCAATTTATCAACCATTAATCAAAAGTAAGTTTCGACACCCACTGCGACTGGGTCGTAAATATTAATCGGTACCCAACTATGATCCATGAAATTTACATCTAAATTAAGTCACTAATTAACGTCTTGAATCGATTTGTTCTTTCACAAGGCGTGGAAGTCAACTAAATCATTGTAAGATGTTAGAGCTCCATTAAAGACTATAAAGGTAAACATTTAGCAAAGCTCCCCTTCAATGCTTTCCTGCACAACACATATATAAATAACAAAACTGTGGGCAATGAAATGCATAAAAAAAAACGGTATATTTGTCATTCCTGAGATTTATATGTTCCCAACCCACGTTGCTATGTTTTTTATGGGGCAAAACAAATACAAAATAAAAATTGAAAAAAAAAAGAAAAAATTAATTCAATTTTTTGAAATTATCATGCTTGAATTAGGTAATGTTTGTGTGTGGGAAAGAAATACTAGTGGATTACGGGTCACTTGTTTGTAGTAGAAGCAAAGTCGTATCACTTGCAGCTAAAAAGCTAAGCAAACAACTCCAGAGTGCGACAAGGGTGATTGAAACTCTGTGGTGTGTGGACAGAGTTAAGAAGGTAGAAAACTCCTTGGGTTAAAGTTAAAGCAAACATCTCAATCTCTATTCACAGTTTTTATTAACAGTAGAAACTAGTCACGTTCTAGAAGACACGAAAAACAAAGAACCAATCAAAGATTTTTTTTCCTCAAAATCATTGTCTACATTCTCGTTTTCTTAATACTTAGTTAACTTCATACTTAGTTAATGTAATTGTCACAAGTTTGTAACTGACAAAAAACGGAAGTGTCTTCCTTATTTTAGTTAAGATTCTGTCAGGTGTTTCCGAACATTATCCCTTTCTTCGAGTTTTTCAACGCATTTCGACACCCAAAGTGCATTTGAGGCGTTAAGTAGTCAATAATGTCAGAAAAAAATTTTCTTGGATAAATTATAAATCAGTTCACAGGATGTATGTAATATGACAAAATAATCGGATTATTTTGAAAAATAACTTTGAAATATCTTACGGAAAAGCGAACTTTAATATTAATAATAATATTCATATTATTGCTCATCTTAATGTCATGAGTTTAATTTTTTTCTGTTACTTTAATTATAGGTAGAAGAGGTTGTCTTAATTATGGTCATTCGTGCTTAGGAGGTAAGCCTACTTAATTATTAAATTTTATAATTTCAAAGTTTAAATTCCTCTTTAGGGTAAGAAAAATAGAAAATGGAAGGAAAAGTTTTAAATTAGTTTGACTTTTTGGAAATTCAATCACAAAATCAAATATTTTTTCATAAATTAGAAATGAAACAAATCCGAGATTCCACAAGATTTTAATCCAAACCAACATTGACGTGTCTTAATGGGGAAAAAAATGATGGCAAAGAACGAGTAAAAACCCTCAACTCATCACGGGGCTTTTTTCATCTTTTCAGCAAACAATGCACAGAGTCATATCTTATACATAAATCTTCGCTTTCATTTTAATATTCAAACAAATATTCAGTGCATATTTCCAAAGTATTGTGCCTCGAATTTCATATGCAAATGTCAATGTATTTTTCAGTTACAAAATCAAAAGTAGTTTTTTTTTCCTTGTTCAGCATTGATTCCTGTTCCTCATCATAATTATTGTCTCTTAAGTAACATTAAATCAATCCAAAACATCAAAACGAGGTAGTCGTTATTCCACACCTATTTCCTTATTATATCCCGTTATAAATGATGTCTTTATTATCGATTCGTCAAAGAAAAAAATTACCGAAAAATCTAATATTAAAAAAAAAAAAATTTCAAACGTTATTTAAAGAAACAGTCAACTTTCGCACCTTGGTTAAATCATCACTATCATTTCAATTTCACGGAAAGTCGAATTTAATTAAATCGCAAAACGGACGGATTTAATTTATCAGCTTTAAAAATGGACTCGAATCACTTTTTCCCCACACGTCACAAGTCAATCATAATTAACACCCATTCATTGCTTCCTTCAGTAGAAGATTAGACTTCTTCCTGCGAATTACTTGTCCTCTTCACTTCTCATTCAATCTCAGCAAATTACCGCATTGAAAGTGTTTGAACATTACTTCCGTTCAGAGCTCAACCATCACTAATGTCATATTGTCAGTTTTAACTTGGTTAGGTTAAACCTGAAACTAAAAAGCGCAATTTACTTTCTTGTTTGCTACACAAGATTCTTAACTTCTTAATAGATTTTTTTTCTACGTCTCATTTTCATTTAACAGCACATGGAAAGCGGTCAAGTAATAGGCAAGAGATGCGAGAAGATACCGCGAGTTTTTTACCACTTCACAGAGTTGCGGATGGATACGAGACGATATCAGAAGAAAATCTTTTACAGGACGATGAAAGAAGTGACAACAGGAAATGGGATGATAAATGGAGAGATTGGGTAATTTGAGATATCAAAAAATGAATCAAAGTGAAAATTAAAAGGAGGAAGTTAATTACATTTTCTTTCAAAAAGTAGTTGAGATTTTCTATTGAATGAACTTAGATGGTTTTACTACTTTACCAAGAATTAATAAAGGTTTTGTTTAAGTACAGAAATTTGACCTTCTTAATGTTTCAGATTGGGATTTTGTTCCTGAATTTACAAATTCTCAGTTATAACACCTTTAAGATCTGCGCAAAATACTAATTGTATTCTGTTATGACCCCCATGTGTATTTTGCATAATTTTAACATTCAAAGTTTTCCTACCTTTCGTGGATTCTTGGTTAAATTGAATTTCTTCTTCTTAAATTCTTCACTTTTCTTTAAATTTATCCTAAAAAAAGTGAAATTTTGAATTAATATTTCTTTCTTTGCTCACCAGGTTTTATCAGTTTTCGAAAGAGATGATTAAAGGACCACTTATGGTTATTAATCCTGATTAATAAAATCACAATTCAGTATACTATAATGGTGTGACAATCCAATCTAATCATTTGGTGACGGGTGAAATTTTGAATAAAAATATTAATCGGTGTTTTAATTATAGATCAAAAAAATTTAAATTGTATTTAAAAAAAGTGTGAATAAATTAATATTATATTTCTTCATTGTGTGAATACGAATACCTTTTCATTGTAGTTCTGTAATATGTAAGTTTGTTCAATGAGTGATTTTTTTTTCCCGTGTGGAAGTGAAGTGTGACTAAATTTGTGTATCAAAATAAAGTTTTCAAATAAACGTAAATGATTTGTTGTTTAAAAACCGTTAAATGTCCGAGAGATAAAACCACACATCCTAATATAACTTATAACCTTTATGCAGGCATTAATTCATAATTAATTAGCCGATATTTCATACCTTTCGTGGCCGGAAAAGCTTAGAATTATCCTGTGGGAAAATGAAGGGCTGGCCGCCATTGAAAAATACAACTAAAGACTAAAGAGCGCCACAGAGCGTGAGAATTTGGAACTTTATTTAACACTATGCAGTGAAGCAGTCTTAAATTACGACTAATGAAATTAATGTTCTAAAAATTAAATTAACACATTAAGCTTTTCAGACTTTATTGTACTGAGAAATAGTAATTACTAAATTACTATCTATTAAACAACATTTTTTTCGGGAAGACTGCGACATCATTAGGTCTAGATCAAAAATCGATTAAAACTGTATTTACGTTATTTTTGTTTCATGTCATCAATTATTCCTTGTTATATTTTTAGAGACAGAATGAAAAAGTTTTTAAAAGCAAAATTTTGAAGTTAATGTTATTTCAGTGATTGTTTTTGAAGGAAAATAAAGTTAAATGAATTGAAGACTCGACCCAGGCTCATGGGACCCTGTTCCGAGTCTCCAAAAGAATTTACGGTAATTCAGAAAAATGTATAACTGTATGATTGTAATAAAAAACAAACAAACAAACAAATGATTTTTTAAAATGTTTATTTCTAACACGATACTTAAATAATAATAATAATAATGCTTTAAAAATTAAAATTGAATGCATTCAGTTAAATACGTTAACTGTAAATGATCTACGTTACATTATGTCTGGAGGGTTAAATTACCTGTCTCTACATTGAACATTATACAATGTTTGATTACTCAAACAGCTAAAAATTTACAATTAACTACGAGAAACGTGCAAAGCGACTCATTGCACCACTTCTTCGTTTGCACGCCGTCTAAGTACTGACATCTGAAATTAAATACGTTCAAGTTGAGTGTTTCTCACTTCATCGCTATTTATTAGGTACAAAGTTACGCTATTTCTCACCCATTTTCGCAGATATGGTGAGTTAAAGGGTTTGTTGTCATCGCGATCTTCGTGAATTTGATATTCATCAATGGGGACTTCCTTTGTATTCCCTTGCAAATCCAAAAGCGATTGATCAGGCGACATTTGTGAGTTTTCACCGGCTTCGTTAGTTCTTTTACCGTGTCCTGAAAATAAGACTTCGTCTTTAGGAGTTGTATTGGCAAAAGTTTTTTGTGTCTGCATTAAATGAGACCTTGATTTTGTGACACACTCGAGAGAAAACAAATAGATCAAGATCTGACAGTATTGATTGCTAAAACTTAATTGCGAGAAACAAAAATTGTCGGAAATTACATTAAAGACACGGCTCGAATTAATACAAGAGCAACGTAATTATGTGTATTGTATTGGAAGCGTAATTAACTTACCGCCGAAACAAGAATGTCCAAAATTGGAACAACCACGAAGACCTGCAAAATAAATTCCAATTTCGATATCAATTCACAACATTTTTTTTAAATTAAGGAGAAAATAAATTTTCACAGAATAAAAAAAAAAAAAAAATTTAATTCCCATGCCGGGAATCGAACCCGGGCCTCCTGGGTGAGAGCCAGGTATCCTAACCACTAGACAACATGGGACGCACATTCAACCAACTCTTGTATTAACTTTTTACATTCACCTAAATTGGTTTTTTTTTTCCTTCTTCAATTTGAGGAACTTAAACAGTTATGTTGTTTTTATGTTTTACAAAGTAATAGAAATAATAAAAGAAATATAAAACATAAGGTCAGGAGTTAAATGTTGTGTTTTGTAGTTGGTGTGGCTTCTTTCTGTTGCACAGAGAAGCCACCCATGAGAGGCATAAAATGGTTGGTCACGTTGGTGAATGGTGACAACGCTTAAATTGGCAAGAGTCTGCGAGTGTTCGCTTGCAGTTAGACATCAATTATTCACCTTAAACTTACAATTTAAAATTTCACTTTAAAATCAACGAAATTTAAATTTTTTACAATTACAGGAATATAAATATTAAATGCTAAGTTGAAAGTAATTATATTTATTTTCACTTAAATTTAACTTTATAAACTTTTGTGAAACTTTTAAATGTCTGTGATAAAAAATGACTTACCTTGACATTGATAAACGCAAGATGCTAAAGATAAAACCGCAAAAATCAACCGTAAAGTTGACATGATGGAGGAATTTAAGTGAGAGAGTTCAGAGCTGTTTCCTCACTCGACACTAGTCCTTAGATGTTTTGTTTTTCCGTTTCTCAGCAGGTGGTGCCACTGGTTGTTGCTAAAGTTACGGCAGCCAGGTTAGAGGAAAGTGATATTGATCTCCTAAACTTATCAAAACCAACAGTGTATCACGTAGTTTAGTGGTTAGAACGTCAGGTTTGCTTATCATAAATCCTGAAGGCCCCGGTTCGAATCTCGGCGTGATTTGACTTTTGTTAATTTTTTTGCCACTTTTATAATATTTATGATTTTAATCTGGTGTTAGAGATTTAATAATTCGAGGAGTTATTTTTAATTATTTTTAATTTTTTTTAATTTTTTTAATTATTGTTTTTATATTTCGGTAATATTATTAAAAATAGTTGATTTTAGATTTGATACAAGTTAATTGAAATTGATTAACGTAAAAATGGTTGTTATCGACCTTGGTGAACAGGTGGCCTGTTGGTCTAGGGGTATGATTCTCGCTTCGGGTGCGAGAGGTCCCGGGTTCAATTCCCGGACAGGCCCAATTTTTTTTAATTTTTTTTTTTTACATTTTTAGTTTCAATTATTTTTATTGTTGTCATAAAACAATGCAATTACTGTTTTTAGGAGTGAATCAACGTATTGATTTAAAATCACTAAAAATAAAATAGTCTGTCAAATCGTTGATCATTGCGTCATGGTTGGTTTCAAATACTTTTTTATTTTTATTTCTTTAACGTTTTAAAATTTAGGTTAGAAAATAAAAAAAAAGGGCCTGTCCGGGATTTGAACCCGGGACCTCTCGCACCCAAAGCGAGAATCATACCCCTAGACCAACAGGCCATGTGCAAATTCACTTCTTATTTATGTGTTACAATAAAATCAATTAATTTATCATAAAAGAAAAAGTTGAAAATATTTTGATACATACATTTTATTATTATAATGTATTTATATTTATTTTAATATGACAATTTTAAAAAGAACAAGCAATGTAATTATTAAAAAAAAAAAAATACAAATTGGGCCTGTCCGGGATTTGAACCCGGGACCTCTCGCACCCTAAGCGAGAATCATACCCCTAGACCAACAGGCCTCTGATGCTATGTAGGTGG